>JAQBSW010012617.1:0-16240 GCA_029291075.1 Eudiplozoon nipponicum
AGTTATATACAAATATGTACATAATGCTTCAAAATTCGTACTAGAATTATATTTCCCCCATTTTCAATTCTAATCCTTGTCAATGTAGTTCCACAAAGAACACGAAAGCACATAAATAAAAGACAGTATTAATTGTTTTTCATCAGCATAACTTCTCGAGATTCTATCCTCAAGTTTTGTATTATTAAAACTGAAATGTTAGGCATTATATCATCTTGTTAAACAACAATATATACAATCAATTATTAATCATGGTTCCTTTTTTTCTTTCAAAATGTTACACTCGAATTATACCTTAAATTTTCATAATTTTGATGCAGAATTTATCCCTCTTTAAAGCTGAACTTTCTGATTCTGATAAATTATACAGTACAACTAATTGCACATATTTATGTGATGTGATATCTTTTTATATTGTAAATTTTCTAATTTTATTATTTGATGGAACATGTGTGGTTTGAATCCAAATAAAGATATTCTATTCTATTCTATTCTATCAAATCTAACCACAAATTTATCAATACGGTGTCTCTGTCAGCATGATCGATCTTCTAGGTTGGAACCACTTCACTCTGATTGCTTATATTGTAGACATGTCTCGAATCTACCTATCTTCGCCCGGTTTCGCTCAAGTCGACGATTTCACTTGTCAGAAAAATGGCACCTCGTCAATCTCTTCATTCGAAGATCTCCGCCGAATATCTATTTCCCTTGTTTTCATTAAAATCTTCGACAGTATCATATATAAATTAATTTACCATTTCATAATGTCTCGAGGTAATTTATACCTCCTTGATGATCCAAATAGCTTCTCAAATGGACGCTCTTCTTCCACCAACATAGTAAGTATTCTAAATCACTGCTACTCTTTCATTTCAAAATGTCACGAATGCACTCTCCTCTTCCTAGATACCTCTAAAGCTTTGGATTCATTATCATTATCGGAAATTGAATCCGTTAACGAGATTTAATCTAGTCGATTCTTACTTAGTCAAATGGAATCTCTTTCTTCTCATAACGAACTATCAAGAAGTTGATGAAAGCGCTTCTCTTTCACAACGCGCATCAGTCGTATCGTTAAATACTTTGCTAGTCACTATTTCATTCAACTATATCTATCCCTAATTTTTAACTGTAAATATCATTTCAATTGGTGTGCCAGTTGGCTTTTGTTGTCAAAAAATTGTGTTTATTATTATTGTTGTTGTTATTATTATTATTCTATTTTAAAAACATTTAGAATAATTCCACTGTTGATTTATGCTTGATTTCATTTTTATGTTTTTCATATCAGATTTGCTTGAGCTTCTCTGTTGGCATGTTGTCACCCTCTTAAAACTTATGCAACATTTGCAGTTTTGGTCTTCTACACCATATATATTTACAACCAGAAGGGTATTATTATACGTGCATATGGGGATCGGCTCGGAGCCGGTAATTTAATTAATTTGATTTTCGATTCAAATCTCTTTCTAGATTACACCATCTGTGTGAAGTGTTTCGTATAAGTTGGTCAGTCCTACTGCCTACTACTTTGTTAATTAAATCTAATATAAATAATTTGAGGATACAGATGGAATCGCTGAATGATTGGCAGGTATGAGTCTGATATACTTAGAGGAAAATATTAACCCATTAACACCCAACTCATATATTGATCAGAAATCGTCAGAATCCTAAAAACACACCACGTCTGGTACGTATTGGCATATTTAGAGCTAGAAAATCTATAATTCAGAATAAATTACGCAATATAAATGACTACCATTGGACCATTAAAAAAGCACGCATCCCATAATCCAATCATATGCGAAATGTATCAATATATAATCGCAATGCATTTACCATGCAGCACAATTTGGCCTGTTGCTGCCTGCAAATATGTTCGGATTTGTGCTTCACTGACTATCTACTCCAGTTATCTGCTTTGTGTCTTTACGCACGCCATTTCACTAACTCAGAATAGCCATCAGCAACGCAAATCTCTTGTTAATGCGCATCAAAGCAATCGTCATCGGTACAGTTTTAAATGAATTTCTACGTTGGCGAGATTTCTTGAAGTTCTCGAAGAACATCAGCAAGATTCTTCTTTTAATCTAATAGTGTATGTGAATCTTCTCAGAAGACCATTAACTCACGAATATAACACACATAGCAAGTAACTTGGAGGTCTTCTGAACAGCCGCCTTTGCGCTGGCATTATTGAATAAGCCGATGAAAATCTCCTTGGTCCTGCTTAGCTTAGTAACTTAATCGTTGTGCTTCACGGCACTCTTTCTGGAACGTCACATTAGAAGCTGTGTTTCAAACGTGCGCGCTTATTCTATAGTTACTTTTTTTTAGAATAGAATAGAATATCTTTATTTGGATTCAAACCACACATGTTCCATCAAATAATAAAATTAGAAAATGTACAATATAAAAAGATATCACATCACATATATATGTGCAATTAGTTGTACTGTACAATTTATCAGCATCAGAAAGTTCAGCTGTAAAGAGTGATAGATTCTTCATCAAAATAAGAAAAATTTAAGATATAATTCGAGTATAACAGTTTGTAAGGAAAAGGGTAACCATGACTAATAATTGATTGTATGCATTGTTGATTAACAATATGATATAATGCATAACATTTCAGTTTTAATAATACACAATTTGAAGTTAGATTCTCGAGAAATTATGTTGCTGAAACACAATAAATCCTGTCTTTTATTTAACCATGAGAAAGTATTATCATAATAAAAATTAAAAATATCAGCAGGATTGAACACTTTTTCTAGTTCGGTAGATAAAAATTTAAAAGACATTTTAGTTGGAGGCGTTTCTCTAAGCCCCTTTAGCAATTGATTGTAAATTTTGTAAATTTTTAAAAAAGAGAGTAGCTTGCTCGCAACATTCCCACCATTGGTGGGTTGACTTGAATAGAAGAGAATAGAAAATCTTTATTTGGATTCAAACCTTACATGTTCCATCAAATAATAAAAATAGAAAATGTACAATATAAAAACATATCACATCACATAAATATGTGCAATTAGTTGTACTGTACAATTTATCAGCATCAGAAAGTTCGGTTATAAAGAGAGATAGATTCATCATCAAAAATAGAAAAATTTAATGTATTATTCGAGTGTAACATTATGCAAAAAAGGGAACCATGACTAATAATTGATTGTATGTATTGTTGTTTAACATGATATGTAATGCATAACGTTTCAGTTTTAATAGTACAAAACTTGAAGATAGAATCTCGAGAAGTTATGCTGCTGAAAAACAATTAATCCTGTCTTTTATTTAACCACGAGAAAGTATTATCATAATCAAAATTAAAAATATCAGCAGGATTGAACACTTTTTCTAGTTCGGTAGATAAAAATTTAAGAGACATTTTAGATGGAGGCGTTTCTCTAAGCCCCTTTGGCAATTGATTGTAAATTTTGTAAATTTTTGAAAAAGAGAGTAGCTTGCTCGCAACATTCCCACCATTGGTGGGTTGACTTGAATAGAATAGAATAGAAAATCTTTATTTGGATTCAAACCTTACATGTTCCATCAAATAATAAAAATAGAAAATGTACAATATAAAAACATATCACATCACATAAATATGTGCAATTAGTTGTACTGTACAATTTATCAGCATCAGAAAGTTCGGTTATAAAGAGAGATAGATTCATCATCAAAAATAGAAAAATTTAATGTATTATTCGAGTGTAACATTATGCAAAAAAGGGAACCATGACTAATAATTGATTGTATGTATTGTTGTTTAACATGATATGTAATGCATAACGTTTCAGTTTTAATAGTACAAAACTTGAAGATAGAATCTCGAGAAGTTATGCTGCTGAAAAACAATTAATCCTGTCTTTTATTTAACCACGAGAAAGTATTATCATAATCAAAATTAAAAATATCAGCAGGATTGAACACTTTTTCTAGTTCGGTAGATAAAAATTTAAGAGACATTTTAGATGGAGGCGTTTCTCTAAGCCCCTTTGGTAATTGATTGTAAATTTTGAAAATTTTTGAAAAAGAGAATAGCTTGCTCGCAACATTCCCCACCAATGGTGGAGATATTGCAAATTGACCAGATCTAGTTCCAACTTCATGACTCTTTCTTATTGGATTCATATAGGCACCAGTCCACTGGTTCAAATGGAAAACTTTTATGCAATAGCACATCCTCCGAAACCATAAAGGATGCTGTGATACAAACTGTAATCTAGTGGCATATATAGTGCAGGAGATAGGACTTATTTGTTTCACAACTTTTCTTTGTACAGCTTCTATCTTATTAGACAAACCCTTTGTTAAAGGATTCCAAGTAGCAGCAGCAGCATATTCTAATATCGGTCTTATCCATATTATAAACATTTTATATTTTATTTCACTCGATAAAATATTTCTATTTATTAGTGCCCATCTGTTCTTGGCACTGCCTACTATCCTTTCAATATGTCTCTCAGCAGAAGCCGTACAATGAATAGTTATGCCTAAATCCTTAATTTCTTGCATAAGTTTAATCTCAAAAACATCATTAATCTCAGCATCATGAAAATAAACATAATTGAAATTCAGTTCTGTTACCTATTTTTAAAGCTCTCGTCTTTTTACTGTTTATTCTCAGCCCTAGTGTTACCAAGTATCTACTTAAATCATACAAATCTAGTGTCACATTATTTTTGGAGAATTCGACATTTTTTGGATCAATTGGGAAGATTATTTTTAAATCATCAGCGAATTTGCAAACTCGACCGTTAAGGATCTTAGTTTCCAAATGTGCAAATACAATTTTAAATAAAATGGGCCCCAAGCTTGATCCCTGTGGAACTCCACTCGTTACACGTTTCGATTTTGATATCAAATCGTTTACTTGAATACTCATTCGTCGATTATATAGATAGTATTTAAGCAATCTAAAAATATTCGGATCAATATTCAACAAACTAATCGCATTCAAAATAGCATCAAAAGATATAGAGTCAAAAGCTTTTGAGATATCTATAAATGCAATTAATGCATCTAACTTTTTCTCATCTAATGTAATTACATGTTTCCACATAGAGAGAATATTAGTAGTTGTTGACCTGTCTTTTGTAAAGCCGTGTTGGCACCTATCAAAATCAGCGGGCAACATACGTTCTAAATGATCTAGTATCAATCTTTCTATTATCTTCAAAAACGAAGGGATAATAGAGATTAATCTATAATCACTGGCGCACTGTGGCTTACTTACTTTTGGCAATGGTTTAGCTACTATCGTTAATATATCAATTGTTAATTTCCCATCCTTCAAAATTCTATTTATAAAATTGCAGAGCGCATTCATAAAATTAAAAGGTAATTGAAGTAGGTTATCAATCGATATACCAAGGTGATCTTTTTGTTTTTTTGATTTTATTTTTAACATTAATTCTATCAATGCATCACTGTCAATAACAAGTCCTAGATCCTGGTTTCCCGAAGGATCAGGTAGATCAATGAAATTGCTTTCGTTCTGTGGATTACATAACAATTTGCCAAATACTTCATCCAATTCACACAGAAATTCATACTCAGTTTTACCCACAGGTAATATAAGCTTTAATTTTTCCTTATATTTACTGTAGTCTGTGAGTAGTTTGTATCCTAGTCTAGGATTGCTCTTCAGTTTGGCCAAAATAATTCTCTCAGATCTTTGACGGATTATCAGCAGTGATGAATTAATTTCTTTATCAATCAATTCTAACCTCATTTTTTTAATACTATTGATAAGACTACATTTCATTATATTATCTCGTTTGATTCTTAGCTTACATAACTTCCTATTGAATCTCTTGGGTATAACATCCGTAAATGTAGACGCCCTAAACATATCAGATAATAACAATGAAACAGAAGAAACAAATTCGTCATTATTCATGATAAAAAAACATTCATAATCAATAGATAAGCTTAATTCTCTAAAAAGATTCCAGTTGATTCTGGAACATTGCACGTGCGCACTTTCAAACTTAGGTTTCTGTGCTTTGCTACTCGAAAGGTTCCATTGTAAAATGATTTGTTTATGATCCAATTCTTTGAAGTAATTTACTACATCATAACTGTGTGAGTTCAACGCTTCAACTTCTAAATATACATGATCTAAGCATTCCGAACCTCTAGTTGGTTCCTTTATAATCTGCTTAAGATCATGGTTAGAAAAAGATTGATTATTTCACAGTCATGCAGCCTATTAAAATCTCCCACCACAACAATATTACCATGGCAGTCCAAAATAGATTGAAAAGAATTGGTAAACATTTGATCATCATATATATTAGCATACGGCGGTCTGTAAACCGCAGTTAAAATCAGGTTAATGTTTGTTTCAGTTGGCTTTTTCTGGGCCATTACAAAATAACTGCTTATATGCACACTTAATAAAGCATGCATTTCTCTCTGCCTGGAGATTTGTAGACTTGCGTCTATTGAGTCTGACACCTAAATAATATAAGTCTAATTTACTGACGGTGCTTATAAAATAAAAGGGTTATTTTCATAATGAATAAAGTTAATAATTTGAAGAAATATTTATTTTAAAATTGAAGCATCTTCTTGCGAAAAAATAATTTATTTTAAAAACGTATTTATTTTAGTCTTTTTAGTGATAAATTGTCTACTATTCATCAAACATACAAATACGTACTTGATATTTTTAATTTAGTAATATCCTTATAGCAACCCGCTGTTGCAATAATTTTCAGTTTTAGCTATGCGTTCGAAATCCAACAGAGCTGGTCTTACTTTTCCGGTTGGTCGCATTCTGCGCCATATGAAGAAAACTAATCTTATTCGAACTAGACGTATTTCATCTGGCGCGGCTGTGTACATGGCCGCTGTTTTGGAATATATGACCAGTATATTATTTAATGCTATTATTCAGGCGAATTGCTTGAAATAAGTGGTAAAGTTACAAAATCTCTCCACAAGAAACTCTTAACACCACGTGCTATGATGTTGTCAATATTAAATGATGAAGAAATACGACAAGTAACCATGATCGATTAACCTTTGTAGGCGCTTGGAAATATAACTATTCCTTCAAGCGGTGTCTTACCGAAAATTCACCCCGAACTCTTAAACTCTGCAAGGTCAAAAAGCCATCGTGCAACTATCGGTAGCGTAAGTTAATTTTGTTTAAAATTTTATAAAATTAATAACTTTTAGGTATAGAACAATTGTCGTATAATCTTAAAGAGTAAGGTTTAAACATTTAATATATACATACATATATATATATATATATATATATTGTAGACGTTGCTTTTTACTGTAATAATAAATTTATTTGGAAACAAAGGCAATCTGGCCCAACATGTGACATGTCAAGATACAATTTTAAAGTAAGGGTACGTAAAGTTGAATGAAATAGTGACTGGCAAAATATTTTATGATAAGGCTGATGAAAATTATGCAGGTGAATCGCTTTCATCAACTTCGTATTAATTCGGTCTGAGGAGAAATAGATTTCATTTGACTGAGTAAGAATCGATTAGATTAAGACTTGTGAAGAAACAGAATATCAGAGCCGTGTGCAGAATTTACTGCTTTCGGTTGAGCGAATTTAAAACTTTGTTAGAAGGCGAGGAACAACCAGTTTCAGGTATCGACTGTTGAATTTCTTCGTCGTAATTTTCGAGTTTCTGTTTGGTATAATTGACTATGATTAATTATACGCCATTATTAGAGACTTTACCGAATGAAACTGATGATAAAAATGTCTCCAATGATTGTGACACAGTAATGAGACAGAACAGTCTATGATATAGACCGTCTGTGATTTTTTTAGTTCTTTAGGTAAGGTTAAGTTGTGCGTGTGATGAACTGCCCACTAAATATGACGGCGATTGCTTGTGTTTAAGATTTAGTTGGGTTGTGTCAGCACACTGTATAACAAGTGATCAGTTGTCTGTGCTTGTGTTTTATCAAGTAAAAATTAATTGTTTCATGTCAGAAAACCATAAAAAGTCATCAATTGTCAATGTTTTTGATTGTCCATACAGAGATTGACTGCAGACAAGGGTCAGCGCTGTACTGTGATAAAGAATTACGCCTGAAGGTGTGTGCAAATAAAACAGAGTTATTGCATATGATCATTATTCTTAATTTGACAATATAACTACGAATAAAATATTTTGATGCACTAAAATATGGTTCCATAAATATTAAACTAAAAATGACCTTAAGAAGCGCCTATGTAATCGTGGTATTATTGATTAAACGTATTTATTAGTAGAATGATTAAGTGAAACTGATGAACAAAATGACTTCCAGGATTATGACAAAGGAAAAATGTGTGCAATACATGAGACAGAAAATTATGGCAAGTAGACTGTTGTGATTTGTTTAATACCACTGGTAAAGTTAAATTGTGCGTGTGATGCAGGGCACGCTATATAGGGTACAGAAAATGCTTGTGCGTAACAGTTAATTGAGTCATATCAGCACTACTTTACTTTACTGCGGCTGACTCCTTTTGGTGGATAAGCCGGCTCCATTGATTTCATGGAGTTTCTTGGGAATTTGGTACAAGTGGTGTCCCCTCACCACACTATATTTAAATTCATCAATTGTAAGTATTTATTTTTTATCAAGTAACGGTTAATTGTTTCATTTCGGCGCATTGCTGTGATGAAAATTACGCGTGACGTACTGTGTGTCAAAATTAAACAGAAAGTCGTGTTATAGACAAATTTAATACCTTTAATGCACATTGTCCTTAAATTAACAAAATGTACACAATTAAATTGTAATGATACACTAATACATAGTTCTATAAACGTTGAGATAAAAATGATTTAAAAAATGATGTATGTTAATGTGCTTTGCTACATCATCTGCCGCAAAAATTGACATCTTTATCAAGTTTACATCGAACTCGTTGGCGGAGTTTTAATCTCATGTCTTGATTGTGATCTGATGTATTTCCTGTCATGCCACTCTGCTCTTTAGGCTCTGATGTACTTTTGATTCTTGACATGACGATGGACCTTGTTCTTGATCATTATTATTACCAGGCTTCAATCGATTAATGCACACTGGTTTATGATTTACCTTATAATCAATCACGAAGAACTTCGGACCGCGATTGATTAACACCTGAGTTCCGGTGTACTTTAATTTCAGGAATGCCTGTACTGGGTCTATTCGGACATAGACTTGCTTACATGTGTCTAAAGTTGTAGAAATATAAACTGGCGGATAGTGTTCTCTCGTTGGTTGCGCATTCAGACTATATATAACACACTGTAACTGTTATGTAACTTCCGCCGCTGGTGTTTCACCACTAACTTCAAAGCCGCTTATTGAATCTACCCGAAACGGCGAATTGTGACCAGAAGTGACCTATTAAACTACAGCTTTTATGCTATCGCGATACCTTGATAACATACCGAATCGTCCTAATAGGAGTTCCGTATGCCAATCGTATTATTCGCGAGACGCAAATTGCACCGCCTTTAACTCGCGATATACGCGTTCCAGAAGAACGTTACACTTTGGATTAAGCGTTCTAGTTATTCGCACATAATCTCCCTGAAACTGTAAATTATCTTGAATGATGTGTGTCATTAGATTTACACTTTAGTCAGAGACTACTGACCTGGTACTCCAAATCTTGCCATCCAGTGTAGCAAGACCGCAAAGGTAATTGTCTCCGCATCCTGACCCGTTAGTTGTATTACTTCTAGCCATCTTGTATTTCGATCAATTGCTGTCGTGCAATAGATAAAACCACGTACTTTAGGGAGAGAGATTAAATCAACATGGATAAATCTAAAGTGAACGTTAGGCAGATCGAAACGTCCAAAATCTGGGTGAGTGTGAAGAAGGACTTTCGAGAGTTGACATAGTCGGCATACTTTAGCCCATTTAGTAATATTTCGTCGAATGATAGGCCAAGAATAGCGTTATTGTAACAACATTCTCGTACTATCCACACCAAGATGATTCAGATTGTGGTATTCATCAAATACCAGGCGTCGACAATGTGATGGAACCAAAATTTAACTAGACACATCTTAATCACTATTATATTCGATGGCCTCCGAATCACCTTGCTTGAAAATAGTAAATCAGTTGGGGTATCTTTGTCGCCAGGATGTGAGTTCTTTGCGTTTTGTTGAGTTTGAGTGTCTTTCCATAGCGACATTTTGACAATTTGATGGACTATTGAATTGATTTCAAAGCGAGATAAACAATCGGCCACTACATTATCCTTGCTTTTGATATGATTAATGCTAAAGTGCAATCCACGCGCAGATCATTTGGTGGTCTGTAGCTTTTGCTGATCTAAGGATCGAGCTCTGGCATAGACTGACAAACCTTTATTTGATATACTGTGTCGCGTATTGAATCTAGCCAGAATGATTAGATCTGATATTTTATTTTCATGATAATTAGAAAAAAGTTTAAAATCTCACGTACTCGCAAGGTGATCGGATTAGAACGAGCCTTTGCTCTTGAGTGAGAAAACCTGCGATCATCAGTACCTACAAAGGTGCGAAAATTGAAATTCGTAACTGGGTCTATTACGGTACCTGTGGCTGTATTAATTAGTAGTCCATGCTTTTCCAAAAACTCCAATCCTAAAATATAATATGGCACGTACAATGCGACAAATTTCATCGGGAATACTCGGTGTAGACCTAGTAATGCTCTGAGATTTTCCAATCCTTGCGCTTTCATCGACTGACCATTGGCAGCATTCAGTTTGTTAAGTCACAGAAGCAATATGCACCGGTCTTATTTCCTTTATACTTTTCTGGGTGAGAATAAACGCTGATCTTGGGTAAACTGCCTGTGGACCAGTGTTCAATTCCAAACAAGTACCATCTTGGCAAGTTTTCAGTCAATTTTTACAACTGTGACTCATAAAATGATTATACATAACTTATTAGGGCTGCCTACTGAGGAAGACCTATCGGATTGTGTGTGACTGACTAGCTTTCTGGAACCTGATCTGTTTATATTATTTTGCGGTCGATGTGACGAAGAGCTGTAATGATGCGCGGTTTGATGGTGGCAGGGTGCCGGTCGGTCGTTGACATGACTGACGGGGACGGCGCGGGCGATGCGATGGCAGACCGGAATCTTTGATCCTATGGTTCTGAATTATTTCTCTGAGGTTGGACAATACACTGGTGATTCGATAATTGAGATTCTTAAACTCTGTTGTAATAAAAATTACGCTTGTCTGATGGTGTGTGCAAATAAAACAGAAATCCTTGTTCTAGCCAAATTAATAATCTTAAATACACATTGAACTTAACTTAACACAACGACCACGATTAAATTGTTACAATACACTAAAATAACATTCTACACATTTAGAAATATAAATGCCTCTAATCAGGATCTATGTTAATATACTTTGCTACATCACACCCCACTAAGATTGACGTTGTTTAGTCAAATTAAAAAAAAAGATAATGGCTCTAGTCTTTATATCAAGATCGCGACCACTATTTCAGTATTTGCTATCAGCGCCGGCACAACATGTTCATTTAATAATGTGTATTTACAATCCCAGTAGCGTATTATCCTTTATAATGATAGTCTTGAAGTGAGCAGTCCGTTCTTTAGGTCTATATAGATGCTACGGAGGCTTCATTTGAAGGAAAGGCCACCCAAAAACATCAGTGTGTATACAAATGAAAATTGCTTTTGGTTTGCGCCATGTTGGCTCAGTAGTTGGAGTCAGGTTCCGAGACACACGTGGCCTGGTTCGCACGCCCTCGGCGGTTAAGTGCGGATGGTACTTTACGAGTTCTTAATATCGGCTAAAGTGGACTAATAGATGAACTGGCTTTTCTACATTATAAAATGCTAAATTTATACTGAAAAATGTTTATGTATCTAATCGAAATTAGATTTATATCAAGATTTAAATAAATGTTATCATCGTTGGCACATACAATGCTCGTTTAATTATATACATTTTCATTCAATACCACTTGCAAAGGTAGCATGGTGTATTCCATAATTCCAGACTCTAAAGGGGTAGTACATACGTGGTACGACGGTGTCAACCATGTCTCGATGGCCGATCGTACATGGGCTAACGGGGCTATGGCGGTGGTGTCACCAGGGCGTGGTGGATTTCCGACCGGCAATCGGATCTCCTATAAAATACCACATGAGCCCGACGACGGCACCATGACTCGGCGTGTGTTCCCCGCCACAAAAGGGTTCAACAGCCACAGGATTACATGGACTCCTGGACAGTACCCCGTACTTCCGAATGGCGAATGAGCTCTCAACAGCCACCGGCAACCATGCAACTTACTGCTGCCTTGCAGACTGCGCTTGGATGTGCAAAGGCTAGAGGTGCGTCCTCGATCAAAAAGCCGAGTGGTGAGGGGACACCACTTGTACCAAATTCCCAAGAAACTCCATGAAATGTCACATGGAGCCGGCTTATCCTCCAAAAGGAGTCAGCCGCAGTAAAGTAAAGAAAGTAAGCCATATAAGATTCATCTGAATTAGGGAGTAACGCAAATACTTTATTTAGTTTATATCTGAATAGTGTGTGGTGTACGGAAGCGTGTCCCAGTGGTTTGAGCCACGTAGCCAGAAGCAGACATGCCCAGGTTCGAGCGCTCGTGGAGATTTTGGATAATACTTGAAGAATTCTCATTGAGGACAAAGCGGTATACTGAGTGAATTACCTTTTCTACATTTTACAATATTTTGTTTATACTGGAAAATATACATTTATAATTGTATTGGTGTTTCTATCAAGATCGAAATCTTGATTTAAATAGATATCATCACCGCCCGCGCAACCTGTGATCATTTCATTATGTGAATGTTCAATTCAATACCACTTCCCCAAGTAGCGTACTGTCTGTTCTCTTGTGGAAGATTGAGAGTGGCTTGTTGGAATTTAGTCAAAATAGATGCCATATAGTCATAACTTAATGGATGGCTAACCAAAGAGTATTATTTAGGATATAAATGAAAATTATTTGTATCTTGCGCGGTGTTGGGTCGGTGGTTTGAAATACAAACTCCGAGGCAGACGTAGCCACGTTCCAGCGCTCTTGGCGGTTAATTATGTACAGTACTTGATGAGTTTCCAATTACGACTAAAGCGGTCTACTGGATGGTTTGGATTTTCTACATTGTACTATGCTTAATTTATACTGAGAATTTGAAATATATAATGCGATTGGAGTTTATGTGAAGTTCGTGACTTTCATTTGCATAATTGTTATCATCGCCGTCGCGACCAATCGTCGTTTAATTATATAAATGTTAAATTCCATATCACTTCCGGAGATTGCGTGTTGTCTGTTCTATAATGGGTGATTTGAGTTTGCTTGTTGGAGCTTTAGGTTTAAAGAGGTGGAATATGGACTGCACCTGAAGGAGAGGCTAACCAAAATCCAATGATTACTGTGTAACTGAAATTGTTTTGCGCAATTTAGACCACTACTTTTGCGCAATTTAGACCACTCCTTTTGCGTAAAGTCATTCGGTGTGTCATCGCTTTCATTGTAATTGCGTCCGTAATTTATGTATGTGTCGTATTTTGCGAAGCGTTGGCTATTTTTAAAGGCATGTCAGTTATGTCTTTGTTCCAGTCCAATTTAATTTCTTTTGAATTATTTTCTGCACGTTTAAGCAGGGCTTCAGCTTATTAATGGCAATAGCTTCAAAAGCCAGAAGCATTTTCTCTGTTTTTGCCTTGTAGAGAACTGAAAAATTGTTACTACTAACAGCATGACCTATGAGTAGTACATGCTCGTAAATTGCTGATTTTTGTGCAGGAGCTGCACCCGTAATAATTATATATATATATATATATATATATATATATATATATATATATATATTGTATTACTTTTGCATGGCCGCAGCCTTTATTTATATAAAAGTTAATCGAATGTCATGTGAATCGAGCCACGGCTATTCTTGTAGAAAGATGCTCTCTTGAAATGGGAAGTCCCTAAAATGTTTTTTCTTGTGACAAGTACCACTTTTCAACCACTGTTATTTGCAGATCCGCTATTATAGAGCGAATAATTTTTTGATAAACCAAGTCTTCTATCGGATAATCGGAAGGCGACGTCGACTAGGTCATTGTTTAGCAGAATATAAGCTTGACTTCCGACGTAAAGATATGTACTTAAATTGTAGCACTCAATGTAATGTTTTTATTTTGTTTTGAGGATTGCAACTAGCAGATATTGCATTCCGACAACTGGAATGGTACAGGCCATGGTGTCTTTAGGGCTTCCGTTGCAGAAAGAATTCTTCGAACAGAATGCATCTTAGTCATTGAGTTATGCTTAAATGTGGCTAGTCTTTTGTTTGAGCAGTGCCTATATTCTTGACTTTTCAGGTAGTATTTCAATCAAAACGGAAACGGTTTGTTAGAAGGTTAAAATGTAAAGCAAGTATCTTTAAAGCGTTTTAAAGATAACTTTCGTTTATACGTATCACGTGACAAGAAATTTATTGCCGTCTTCTATTGTAGGGATTTGGAGATACTTTTTTGATTAAATATAATCCATTCAAATACATTTTCTGTTAATTAGGCGTCTCCTCGTCCGCAACAGCCATTACCTTCAAGAAATGCGCGCACTTTAAACCGAACTGGCTCAAATTCTCGTGCAGTTACAGACTTGAAACGTCGCATGCTGGTTGGAGGCCAGTGTTTGCGCGTTGTCCAGGGTGATATTGTGCATGTTAAAGTTGACGCTGTTGTGCATCCTACTTCTAGCAATTTTGCCTTTGGTGGTATGGTTGGTAAGTTGTTTGAAATGTTGAATTTTAAATGTTCTTTATTATTGTTGCTCACATTTTCATGATTGTATGTCAATAAATCATTTTAAGTTGAATATCGATGTTCTGTCTATAATGATGAGGACACCAGTCAGGATTATAATCTGTGGGTGCTCATGGCGCTTATTTGTTACATGTAAAATATTAAAGAAGGCAACGAATGTAATTCGCTATTCTTCTAGGTTTACTGTAGAAATTTTTGCATTTTAGGAAAGTTTCATGTTCAGGTTCATCCTTTTTTTAATACTAAACAACGCTAAAATGAAAAGCAAGTTTGCTCCTGGTTGAACGTTTGTTCTGTGCCTTCAGGGGCAATAATTTTGTGAATTCTCGCAGCGACGATGGTGTTTCGTTCAACACATTTCACAATATTCAACTTATAAGCTCCAATTATTTGAAACATCTTTTTCTTTTCTAGCAGGTTCTTTCATTTTATTTCCATTTTAATGTTTAATCTGTCGTTGGCTTCACGAAAAGTTATATCTTTATCACAATTTGAAGTTGACTGTTTATTTTGCCATATTACTTGGCCTAATACAAAGGGAATTAGGAACGTAGTGCCACACTATATATGCTAATAGCTAATAGGCACGTATCGCAGGTGCCAATATGATTAAGCCTTTTTATCTTTACTATGGTATATCATCATAGCCTTACATAGATTAAACTGCTACCAGGTGTATCATGCTTTATACATAAATTTATGTTTAGTATATATACACGATCGAGGAATATATAAATATTTTATTATGCTGATCTTTAAATTTAACTGATTATTTGTTAAACAGTAGTAACCACTAGACGTAGATAAATGTGCGACACATATTTCAAAATACTCTGCGTATTGACAAGAATTTGCTGTGGACAGGGCTCGAACTTGGCAGCTCTATCTCCGATTCTGCCTCCTTTCCTTCCCCTTCCTCTTCTCAATCTAACAATAGCACTCTTTTAAATACTATAAATATGGTTGGTTTAGATCATAACACTGAGCCCAATACCAGGTTGCCAAATATCGAAAATGGTTCTAGTAGACGATCATTCATTAAACCTAAGTTAGGTTTTAACGTAGGCGCATTTAATGTGCGAACATTAAAACAACTTGGACAACAAGAAACTCTTGCTCGTACGTTGGATAAATTAGAAATCGACATATGTTGCGTATCTGAAACCAGAATACAGGATCCTACGTGTATTACAGAACTAGTTGCACCATCCCTATCTACGCGTTATTGGCTTCGAACCTCTGGTTCCACAGAGTCCTCTCAAGCCGGTAAATGGGGCATTGGTATTGCCCTTAGCGCGCGAGCTGAAGCTTGCTTAATTGAATGGATCCCTTTAAATAGTCGATTGTGTGCGGCACGTTTAAATAAATCTACTAAATTCAAAGCAAAAACCCGTTATCATCGTTGTATCTGCATATGCT
>JAQBSW010012618.1:0-16237 GCA_029291075.1 Eudiplozoon nipponicum
TTATCGTCCCACAATAATCGTCTTTCTAGACTTCAAGGGTGCATTTGATTCGGTGGATCACAATGTTTTATTCCATATCTTGTCGAAAAGCCACAAAATTTGTTAATATTATACGAACTCTCTACACAAATACTTCTGGTCGCGTTAAGGTCTACAACGAATTAACGCATAACTTTACAACCAGCAGCGGTGTTCGTCAAGGTTGTCCACTTTCCCCATTTTTGTTTAATTTTGTAATCGATGCTATTATGAACAACACTCTCTCACACATTCAGGACGCTGGAGTTGAAGTTCTCCCGGGAGATAAACTAGTCGATCTTGACTATGCGGACGATATCGTACTATTATTCGACAATCAGCATGCTGCCCAGACCACCTTAAATAAATTAACAGACGTTGTTCCGTCTTTCGGTATGAAATTCGCACCCTCTAAATGTAAGATACTGTTACAGGATCACCCATCACTCACTCCAACGTTGCGACTGCAGAATGAAGATCTAGACATAGTCGACAGGTTTACATATCTTGGGAGCTCTATCAATAACGTAGGAAATATGTCCGACGAGGTGAGAATACGAATCGCGAAAGCTAGAGTAACTTTCTCGAACCTTCGTCTATTATGGAGAAGCGCGAAAATTTCACTTTGCCTTAAAAGTCGTGTTTACAATGCATCTGTTCGCGCAGTCTTACTATACGCTAGTGAAACTTGGCTTCTTAGAGTTGATGATTTGAGATGCATACAGGCATTCGATCATCGTTGCTTGAGAAGTATAGTACATGTTGGTTACCAATAACGAATAACAAATGTTGACATCCGTAGACGTATTTTTGGATCTGCCAATAAGTACTCCTCGTTGGAAAAACAGGTAAGGCTCCATCAACTGCGTTGCCTCGGTCACTTTTTGCGTATGCCATCATTTCGATTTCCCAGTAGGCTCTGTTCTCTTATCTAGTACCAGATTGGCGAAAGAAACAAGGAGGGAAGATTTTGACATGGCAGAAACAGTTGAAGTCACTTACATCCAAAATAGGTAGTATAGGACCTATTCGTCTGCCAGGATGGGGACCTCGTGCGTAGCATAGTTCTTGGTTAGGAACCCTTAGCTATATGGCATCGAAACGAGCTCAGTGGCGATCGTGTTGCAGATGTCTAGTAGAATCATCTTCGTAACTTTCTTTTCTTAGTAGGGCAAAGTTAGCTGCGAGGTTTGGTTTGTTTATGACGTGATACAGTGAAATCCGCAATGAAGCTGTATTGCTGATGTTGCCTTGCCCGAATGCTAACTTGGCCATAATGGTGTTGTGGCAAGGTTTAGTTTGCCTCATTTCTCTGAGTTATCCTGATAAACTTACTCATATTAGCAAGGTATTCCTTCTCTCTCAACCCCCCCCCCTCTCTCTCTCTCGTAAATCTCAATAATAATTTGTCTAAATTCACTTATATGCTTTTTTTCACTCCTTATGGTTATATGGCAGTGAAACATTAGTCACTTGACTTTTGTGTGGCTGGACATGATGATGAGGAATTGATAAACTAATGTTCTTTCACCGCCTACAATGAACTGTGATTAGTATTTCGTGATTTCTACAATTCAAGGATGCCTCTACGAATCTCGGTTACCTACATGTTCTACGCTTTTCAGTTTTCGCTTTGCACTACCAGTTTCACAAAATCCGATTGATCCCCATTTTCAAGTACGCATCGAGTTCTTCTTCATGGTGGCTGGGTGCTAATTCGTCCCTTTCCTCCGAAGGCTTCAACGTCGTTTGAGTTACGACCTAATCTTCGTTGACTGTGTGTATGATTAGAGACCTGATGATGGAACGGGAAATGCTGTTTCGAAACCTCGCCAGTCAACGAAGATTAGATCGTAACTAATTTCCCATGATTTTATATGCTAAAGCCTTCGGAGGAAAGGGACAAATCAGCACC
This sequence comes from Eudiplozoon nipponicum, assembly GCA_029291075.1. Lineage (NCBI taxonomy): Eukaryota > Metazoa > Platyhelminthes > Monogenea > Mazocraeidea > Diplozoidae > Eudiplozoon > Eudiplozoon nipponicum. Next base: position 1,934 of record JAQBSW010012618.1, read on the forward strand.
CAGTCATCACGAAGACGAACTCGGTGCGTACTTGGATATGGGGATCAATAGGATCTTTGCGAAACTGATAATGCAAAGCGACAACCCATGATCGCACCTCGTGGTAATTATCAATGTGACGCCCGCACTGCGCTATCTCTAAAAAAAAAGTTTTGCATATTGATTTAATGCTCTAGATTATGATTTTAAGATACTGATTAGTTTTTAAAAATCGAATGCATGATTAATTGATTTTAATTCTGCAATCTTTTCGTTAAATTCTTATTTATTGTGATTACCTGGGCATTGAGCTATCAGCTAACTCAATATTCCTTAAACATGTCGCTGGTTGTGGCAGAGTTCAAATGAATACTTAATTCTGATTGATCGACAAGGTGAACAAAGCATATACAGTCCATCGCATATATAAACTCTATTAATTAAACGGATAATTCACACATATTTTTGCGATGTCCGGGTCCAGAAATCATCCTCACTCTCTTTTAATCATTTAACACGAGAAAGTACCTCACATACTGGCACCATCTCGGCCAAAGATACGGACATCCGACAAGACTTGTCAGGGCCTCAATAAAACTGTCTACGCTGAGATATTCACAAACTCACGAAATCTCATCGGTTTATCTGATACTGGTCGTTTTTAGGTTGTGTGTGTGTAGATTAATGCGATTTGAACTGTGTAGCGTCTCACAAACTTGCATGAGCGCTGCACGCTATGCGTTAGCTATCAACCATCATTGTTAAATGACAAACAGTCAATGGTCTTATAATTAAACGAAAATTGGTTACGCTGGCGGGTGATAACAATTACTATGTAATCAAGATTACGATCTTGATATAAACACCTGACCCATTATTTACATACATTTGTCAGTTTAAACTAAGTATTTTATAGTGTGGAGAAGGAAATTCATCTAGTAGACTGTTTTTCTACCTTCTTGGAAACACATCACGTACTGTCCTAAATTTGCCGCGGATAGGGCTCGAAATTGGGCGCGTCTGCTTCAGAATCTGGTGATCTAATCACGTAGCCAACCTACCGCACACTAAAAACAATTTTCAGCTATATACTAACTGTTTATTGGTTAGACTTTCCTTTAGGTGGAAACTATATAGCATTCCTTTAGGTCTTAAGTTCCAACTATGCATCCCCAATCTGTAATTATAGAACAGACACTACACTATATGACGAAGTGGTATTGAAATGAACATTTATATAATTAAATGAACATTGGTTGCGCGGGCGGGTGATAACAATTATTGTAATCAAGGTTGCGGTCTTGATATAAACACCTGACCCATTAATTACTTACATATGTCAGTATAAACTAAGAATTGTATAGTGTAGAAAAGGCAATTCACCCAGTAGACCGGTTTCCTCCTTATTGGGAACTCATCAAGTACTGGCCAGAATTTGCCGCGGACAGGACTCGAACCTGGGCACGCCTGCTTCGGAATCTGGTGCTCTAACCACTGAGCTTCCCTGCCTAATAGGTCAGGTGTTTATATCAAGATCGCAACCTTGATTATAACAATAAGTAGCATTTGTTATTGTTGATGAGTTATTATTATTATTATTATTATTATTATTATGACCACACTATTTTGTTCGTATGATTATGTGATACGGAACCATCATTTTTAAAGGCTATTTTATTCCTATATGTAATGCCGATAATGTTGATTATTTACTATCTTGTAAAACACGAAATGTAATTTTTTTCCAGAAAAAGTTAGATTGATTATCCAAAAATTGTTGTGTTTATATCAATCAAGGTTACGATCTTGATATAAACAACTGACCCATTATGTGCATACATTTGTCACTACAAATTAAGTATTTTATAGTGTAGAAAAGGCAATTCATCCAATAGACCAGTTTTGGTATTGGAACTTAATCGCAATCTGTCATGAATTTGCCGCGGGCCCTGGCTTGAACCTGGGCCCGCTAGTTTCGGAATCCAGTGCCCTAACCACTGTGCCGTTGATCCGCAGTCAATAGTCTTGCCGATTTAATGAGCTATGCCTGATGGCGTGTGTTTCTGCCACACTAAGTAGCATAAATAGTTACACCCGAGACTCAGACTCTAAAAAAATTCAATTTTAGCAGTCAATCAATCTCCTAGATCGGTTTTATTCTTATTTTGCTTCATTTACATTATTAAAATGATTGGCATTAAGAAACCTTATGTAAGCAAATAGATTCATGCTAGTGCAAATTTTCATGTGAGATCTCAGTAAAGCACATTTTAAACAAAATGAAAATGGCACTAAGTTGCTCATCTAAATTTACTATATAAATGGTTAGATATTTAAGTCGAGTTGATATCTGGCGAAAATACTGTTCCTTAATTGTTTTATAGAAAAGGCATGCACACACTTTGTCCAATACGTAAACCACGTTTTTTATTCTCAATTTCGAGTATCAAATAGTTATAGCGAAGCATGTTTAGTTGTCTGTATCTATGTATGATATATTTATTTATGTATGTTTATATGTATGTATGACTGCATGCATGTATGTATGTATACAAGTATTTATTTATTCAGGTATGCATTTATGTGGATATTGCTGTATTTATGTATGTATGTTTGTTTTCAGGTATTTACATGTGTTTTATTGTATGAATGCATGAGTATGCATTTATATTTACGTATTTAGATGCATAGTTGTGTCCGTAAGTTTGTTTTTTTAGATATTTGTGTTTGTATCTGGAACATATTGATTTGTTTTTATCTATGCAATGTTATGGATGTGAATGGGTGACTTTATTTGTATATGCTTATATGTATGTTTGTATGAGTGTGTATTTTTATTTGGACAGATTTTTTTATTTACTGCTTACAAGTTAGACTGCTAACGCACAGCGTTACACCAAAATATGAGACGAATTGTCCAATGCTGCGTAACCATAAAATTAATAGTTTTTGTGTGCTGCTAATGAATTCTTGGTTTCCCGTACTTTACATAGATTACGACCGTTTTATTCTAACCTCTCTTAATTGGCCTGCCTTCGAAGTTAATGTCGCTGGCAACCTACATCAGTCTGGATTCCCGAAAGTTTCTCTGTACTGACAATGTTGAATTCTAATCTCGAACAAGAATCTGAGTTACAATTAAGCAATGTAATCTTGTCTCTTAAAAATCTCAAAGCTGCAGGCCCAGATAATCTGTTTCCAACCTTATTTAAAGATTTTTATAAGATGAATCTCGTTGCGCACTGCTGTCCTTCTTGTTGTGGATTTGACCGCATTTTTCTTGTGCGGGACAATTGATAGCACTCTTAGGTCGGTAAAATCTTGAATTTTCATCATTTTCAGGTGATGTAATTTTTGGCCTCAATTGATGGGTTCTCACTTGTCCCTTCTTTTTAAGCCTTCCATTAGCTGATTGTCTGAAAATGACGTTGGAACAAGATTTTCCATTGTTCTTTTACCTAATTTTCGAGACCGAATTTCCAGTCTCATCTTCAGGGTTGACACAATACGCACAGGAATAAAACACAACTTGTGGCAAATGTGGTATCCTCATTCAAGACAGATATATTTATATTTATTTTAATTCCAAATGTATTTTCTTATTTGTCTTCCTAATATCCGGTCTTCATACCTAGTCTATAATACTCAAATGTATACAAAAACTTATCCTTGTCCCCCTCCATTGTATGAACGTAGCTTAACCCTTGAAAAATTTTGTGTGCAATTTGATGTATATTTTTGTTTAAGCGTAAACATCGTAAGATTCCATGCTTGTACTATTTATAATACTTTCAAATTTAAATTACATTAATTAAAGCTATGTTGTAGCAAAAAATTAAGACAATAAAAGGCTTCTTTGAGTGTTGCATAATTCTTATTTGTTTCAAATTAATGAGGAAAAAAGGTAAAAGTCGAATTTTTAAGCATATTTTGGTAAATTTTAACTGTATAATTGAAACAACGTACATATGTAAACTGCATGTTTGCTTTTATATGCGCACCCACTTGTACGAATGCGTGTTTCTGTAATTTTACAGTCTGTCTAAAATTTGCACATTCATATTAACTTGTCAAAATTCCACCTTAAGAATTACTTACCAGTTTTCAATTATTCATTAAGTAAATAGCCCTGCAACTAAATCAGGTTGATCAAAAATGTAAAATAGCGTAAGTTAACTATTTGAATAACGAAACTTTTCAAATACTTGGTAAAATCCTAATTAGGAAAGTACTGATCTACTTGACTATTTTAATTTTTTAACTTATGCTATTAATTATATCAATGTTGCGATCTTGATATAAACACCTGACCCATTATGTACATAAATTTGTCGGTATAAGCTAAATATTGTATAGTATAGAAAATGAAATTCATACAGTAAACCGGTTTTCTTTTTATTGAGAACTCGTCATTTACTGGCCAGAATTTGCCGATGACAAGACGAACAATAAGGAAGAAAGCGGTCTGTTAGATGAATTGCCTTTTCTACTTTATATAATGCGTAGTTTATACTGACAAATATATATATATATAAGGTGAAAAATGTTTATAGTAAGATCGCAACCTTGGTTTGATCAATTGTTATCACCGCATGTGCAATCAGTATTCATTTAAACTTTTGGTGTTTTTTATACTGTAAACATAAATTTAAACATTTTTTAATAATGATTAAATTTAGTACCACTATTTCACGTGTCAACGTCTATGTTCTATCATGAAAATTCGGGGATAGCTAGTTAGTAATTTAAGCGAGATGTGTTGCCAAATAGGATTCACTTGAATGCAAGACATACTAAAAAATAGATATTGAGAAATAGGGAAAAACAACACATGGTCAAAATATTGATTGGTAAAAAGCTAAAGATTGCATACAATGAGAAACCTTTGTGGTGTTAGTTAATGTCGCCGAATTAAATGTTCCTGGTTCAATGAAGAGTTAAATAAACTCTAGTTAGAACGAATGAGTGTCCGGCAAAGGAGACATCCAAATTAAAATTACCAGCGGCACTTTCTTATTTGGAAATTAAGTGGCGAATTGTCAATTTCTTTCGCGCCAGACCTCAGGACTTAGTTGTAAAGTTATAATTTCTAATGCCACAACTGGGCAAGCTTCCTCTGGAAATTACGGCACGGATTATGCGATGTATTTCCAAGCAAACAAATTTGTTCTTTAAACCAATTATGCAAGCTTGAAGAAAACACTAATCCCATTGTGTTTAACCAGTCGTCAAACAACATAGCCAAACGTTTCTTTAAATCAAGTTTGCGAGATTAAAATAAACACCAATCGCGTTGTGCTTAACCAGTCATCGGGCAACATAGAAAAACTACGGCCAGTCGCAAATACGGACGCGTTCCGATCTTCCATGATGATCATCAGTGAACGACGGCAATCAATTCTTGTTTAATTGTATTGCTTCAATATTTATATGTGGCGAAAGCTGCAAACACTTTAATTTCGTGACTGCATAGAAGTTGTACAGCCGACATTTCCAGTCAACTTCAATGTATGCGAGACTGCTAGAAGTGAGAGCCGCATATATAATTTTTCTTTCCATATATATTCAATGCGGCTTAATCCTTGCTAGTCAGTTGGCCGTCGTACTCTGATGATGACCATGGAAGGTCGAAACGCGTCAGTGCGTGCGACTGGCGGTAGTATTGCTATTGTCCGACGACTTATTAAATAAAATGGGATTGGTGTTTATTTCATGCTCGCAAACATGATCTAAAGAATAGTTTCAACCACCTGCGCAATCAACTATTGCTTAAACTTAGCAAAACTACCGTCTGTCAACTATGTTGTTCGACTTGTTGAGTACAATGGTGTTAGTGTTTAATAGAAGCTCGCAAACTTGATTTAAAGAACTTTTAAACCCATTCGCGCAACCATGGATTGTTTCATAATTTTTTTGGTGAAACTAAAACCGTAGGATTTAATTAAATTTACGCTGGTTGATTCCACCAGTTATGCAACTCCAACAAAAAAGCCCAAATGTCTTGATAAAACAGTCAAAGCTTACCAAAATTCAACTATAGCGCCAATCACTCCTGAGTCAAGGAAACCACGAATAACTAATAATCACTAGCTTGCAGATGCGACACTGCGTGCGCTAAATGGTTATATTTGATGAAACATTTCCATGATATGGTTGGACGACCAGCCGATTAGAAAACATTTCTCGCTACATTAATACTCCAGATGCCATGGAAGAAAACGTGACTAATACACCGCTAAGAGGTTATAGATGCCTCTACGTTCCTGAGCGAGAACGACAATACCAAGGTATAAACAAGATTCATCGCCTTACAGCCATCAATACTTTATGTGTTTTCAAGAAAAATCAATGTTGTGTCGCATTATTGGTCTATAGAGGAGCCTATATATAGAACCTCGCAGTGAGCTCTGCATCAAATGACTGGCAATGGAGAAAACGTCTGGAAATCAATGTCACATATAAAAATTTCCATCTTAATTAAGAAGTTATAACTCAATAAACACAGCCTATGAATAGGTAAATGAATACAGGAGACGGTGTGTCTGTTCTACCTATGTCCTCACCGTTAATGGAAGTACGACTGTTGTAGTCAACGCCAGTTGAATCAGGAATCGCTTCGTCCTCATACAGCCGACCCTTCATCTTAGTCTATCCTCTGTACTGCTGAATCATTCCCGTCTACTCATTTAGAAGTTTCCCATTTTGCACAAAAATTAATTCCACCTACACGTAGCAAAAAAAATAGCACAATTTCAGCGGTTTCAGAAAACTTACTGACTATACTACAAATGTCATGGTATATTAGCAGTTTATTGCGCATGAAGGTAAATTGTTGCTTTTCCTAAAACTAAAAATTTGTTGAACCGCGTCTGTTCTGTAGGTCAACTGCTAACACGAATTGGTCATCAACAATTTCTGTCAAATCTACCAATATCTTTCTTCCTTGCAAGTGTTGGAATAGATTGTTTTCGCATTTGTCATCGGTATCTAATGCTATTCAAATAAAAGCCTGCTTAGTGAAGCAAAAAGCTGTCCACATTCTCACACAACATCTCGTCCTAACAATTACACAATGAAGCACACAAATACGCATAAAATAGGACACTGCGACAGAAAAGCATATGGCCGAAACATGTCTACTGCGCATTGTGGAACGGATGCGCTTATAGTCTGAATTTAGGCTCAATAGCATCCTAATTGCATTAAAGAGTTCAGTAAGGTAACATATGTGTCAATTTCTGCCACATGCGAATCCACATCTGTTAGTCTCATTCGAATCAGACAAATATGCAAGAAAAAAATGAAACAAATAGTGTACGCTACGATTGCAAACCAGAATGAGATCACCCTTTATTAAAAAAAACTCCTTTATAAATATTATTTCATGAAGCACATTCGTTTAAGATTTATTAAACAATCTTAAATGCGGTTAATTAACCTGATTTATTGTATAAAATTGAAAATCGGTGTGCTTTTGTTTTAATAAATGTACAGTTTTCTGCTATCAATTATGACTTCTAATTTCGACAGTTGATGTTTTGGTCTTACTAACGAGTTAAAGCCAATTTTAAATTTAATAATTTATATTTAACTCAATGTCAAATATCCAATGTAGGCGTGATTCGAACAGTGCACATGTAAGAATTAATCATAAATATACCAAAGATAGAAGCATCAAATATGTAATTAGATAATACAATTTAATAGTAATTCGATCGCTGGTGGTGGTAACAATTCTTTAAATCAAGTTTGCGAGCTTGATGTAAATACCAATCACATATATAGGTAATAAAATTTAATATACATATGATTGGTATTTATTTGAAGCTCGCAAACTTGATTTAAATAATTGTAACCACCATCCGCGCAATCAATTATTATTAAATTGTATTGTCTATATATGTATATGTGGCGAAAGCTGCAAAAAGTTAATGTTCGTGAGTGCATAGAAATGGTGCAGCCGACATTTCGCAGTCAAGTTCAATGTATGAGACTGCTAGTGGTGAGAGCCCATATCTAACTTTTGATTTCTTATATATGTATATATATATATATATATATATATATATTCAATGCGGTTTGATCCTCGGTAGTCAGTTTGCCGTCGTACCTGATGATGATCATGGAAGATCGAAACGCGTCAGTGCGTTGCTGCTGGCGGTAGTTTTGTAACGTTGTTCGACGACTGGTTAAATACAATTGGATTGGTATTTACTTCAAGCTCGCAAACGTGATTTAATAAATGTAATTAGGTAAACAAAGAAGAGGAAAAACGAACGAGAGCTTTCCTCATAATGATATTTTTTACATTAACTTCATCAATGTATTATGAAATAGACGTACGTTAAACTAAAATACTATAATTCTTTTCACTACTTTTAGTCTTGTTCCTATATTTTTCAGCGCAAGTAGAAACTATCAGTACAAACACTTAGCATTTGGATGAATAATATTTTCACATATGGAGTTGAAGTTTACTTTTTTAAATGCAGTCCTACTCATCCATGTTGACTTAATCCGCCTTCTTAATAAATGAAATCGGCTAATTCATTTTTAACAAGACATTGCCCATATTTTTTTAGGCACACACTCAAATTTATCAAATTTCACTACTTCCTTTGAGGTTTTATTTATGTTGGATAATTCACATTTGCTTCGGTAAGATGAGAAAAATAAATAGAGACATACTTCTAGCTTGTTGAGAGACTTTTCCTCTGTTAGTTTAATGTATTTTTAACATTATTTTGCGCTATTGGATAAATGTTTTTGATGACAGTGATCTCATTTTAAAGAATATAACGTTTAAAAAAGTAGAATGGCCGAATCGTGGTTTAAACATGGCATTTGTAACTGAAAAATAAATTGTAAGACGTTATAACTTGAGAACTGCTTTCGGATAAGAATAAGATTCAAATTTAAATTAAACTTCGCTTCGATGGTTCAAGCAGACCAAATGAGACATGTAAACGCCATTATGAGATTCAACGTCTCAAAATGGGAATATCGAACAATATTATATATTCCGTTGTGTATTAGGTGTTACGCACCTTGTAAAAAATTGTTCAAAGACAGCATGAACGGAAAGTGTAATCTCGTGCACATTCGTTTCGTGCTTATTGGCGACTCGTCTGTTGGAGCCGGTACTGCGCCCTATACCCACTATATAGTTGGGTGAGGAATTTGGGAAAATCGGACAATACAATCTCCTATACGAATGTGTAGGCCTGAATAAGTGACGCCAACTTCATATAAACTCTTCGAAAATAGGACTTCAAAGCCAACTCGCTATATATAATATATATGTATACCAAGCTCATAAAGGATACCAACTCTATGGCTATTTTGGCAGTACCTGATACCAACGCTATGGTTGCCGAAAAGTTATGTGTTGCGGACACTAAGGTTGCCGAGTCGGTACATGACACCAACAAAATGGATTGAAATTTATGCCAAAGTTTGCGAAAATTGAATATTGGAACTATATCTGAACATCTGTTACTCAAGAAATTCCGTACACTCTTACATATTTATACACGCATTATATAGTTAAAAGCGAATCAAGGAGCTACGGTTTTGCTGATTAAAGCTGAGCAAATTAAAAGAATGTTTGAACAGTCAATTAATAACGAGGTAGACAATATAATATCGAAACAACCAACTGATAAGATGCAAGAGTAGTAAAATTGTTAGTTAATAATATGAATTTCAGTGACAAATTGGATTGTGGACGTAGTAGCACGCTCATACAATGAGATAATTGTGTACCCCGAGTGTATGATTTAATGAAATTGCACGAACCTTGTGCATAATTACGAAATTTGGCAATGTAAATCAATCCAAAATATAAAAAATTTCTGTGTCTATGTCATAGATTAAAAAATAATTTTAATTCTTAGATCATACATTAATGAATTATTGCCTCTTGGTTGCAATTAATGATAAATGTATATTAAATGAATGTGATAGGTCGTTGAGCTTAGTTGTATTAGCATTGTACATAAATATACCGGTAAATGAAGCCTTGGATTGCTTCCGTCATTTCCTTGCTGATAAGCCATTAATAATAGATAGAAATATAAAAAAGATTTTGCACATTGTGGAGATGATGAGTTTTTGTATGTACTCTTATTATTTTACATTTAGGAATCAATATTATAAACAAACCAGAAGTGTAATTTTTGGCCTCAATTGATGGGTTCTCACTTGTCCCTTCTTCTTTAAGCCTTCAATTAGCTGATTGTCTGAAAATGACGTTGGATCAAGATTTTCCATTGTTCTTGATCCAACGTCATTTTCAGACAATCAGCTAATTGAAGGCTTAAAGAAGAAGGGACAAGTGAGAACCCATCAATTGAGGCCAAAAATTACATCATCTGGATATGAAGGAAGTTCAAGATTTTACCGACCTATGAGTGCTATCAATTGTCCCGCACAAGAAAAATGCGGTCAAATCCACAACAAGAAGGACAGCACTGAGAACAAAAACGGATCGTTTAAAACCAGAAGTGTCACGATGAGACGATCTTTTTCGATTCCAATGGCACACATCTTTATGCGCAATCAGTGCCCCTTTAATTATATAAATCGGTATGCGGTAATTGTAAAATATTTTTTTAGAAATATATATTTTTAGGAAAGATACTTACTTGGGAATTCTATTTAATTTTGAGTTAAATAATACATACTGTGCGAAAATCGGTATCTTAAAATCATTAATTAAAAGAAGCCTTAGATAAACAGACAAGGAATTAGAATTAGGCAGACCGCGGGAAAATTCATGACTAATGGGTACTCTCATAAGTTAATAGTAGCAACAATGCTGTATGTCGAAAGTAAATTTAATCCTAAGTTGAAATGCATAAAATCTGTGGAGCGAACGAGGATTTTAAGGTCCTAAGATTACCGAATCCTAAGCAGGAGGGCCAAATGAACAGCTGCGAAATGCAATATAATTTTTTTAAAGAATGTTTCTTAATCTTTTATTAGACTCTCCATTCAATGTGAAAATATTGAACAATTAGACACGTCAGGAGTGCATGATTATCCGTAAAAAGTTAGTTTGAAGAAGAATATTTTTCTTTGTTGAACGGTGCGATCATAAAATTTAACATATCAACGATTTATTCATGGAGTTGTGACTTGCACTAGTAGTTCCGCAATAATCAGTTTGATTCTAATCTCAAAGTTCACTCCGTGTGAGTCCTTGTGATGGCGGAGTACTGATATGTTCCATCAACCTAAAGGCTTCTACACCATCAGTGCTGACCACTAAAAATGTTGGATCATCCATAATTAAAAAAACTTTATCAGATGTAATACAACACTCAGCACACTATACAGAAGACAAGATTGAAGCAAATTTGGTAACCTCGTTCGAGACAGATCTATTTATATTTTATATTAATTTAGACTTAATAACGGTTAAGATCTATCTAAGGATCTCAATAACTAAACGTCTCTATGCACATAAGCATAAAGTATATACCCACACTCAAATTTATATATATCCTACATATGATAGACTTAGAACCTTTCTTAAATTTCACTTGTAGCAATATAAAATTAACGTTTTACAAAATCCTATTAGGTTTGCAAACTATTACCGGGGGCGGGGGATGAGAATGTATTGAATAAATTAAGGTAAAATCGAACCGTTATGATTTAGGATTAACACTTAATATAGTATATCAGGAACGCATATATATATATATATATATATATATATATATATATATATATATAATTATTAATGAATGAATAAATACAAGTTATATAAATATATAAATATAAATCTACACATACGTGTACTACCCATATATATCCTTATGCATATATAAATACATATCTAAGCACCAGTGTGAGTTTACTCAACATCGGGCATCCATACTTCACAAAATTTCTCAATAAGCAGACCAATTGTATATTTACCTGATCTGCGGTTTAACTAACACATTAATTATCCTAGTGGCTGCCCTTATTGGCATCCTCAACAGTTTTACAAAACATGCTAATGAAGCTTCATTAATAATGATAATTAATTCCCGGTTTGCACTATCACATTATATGTGCAGTTGGCTATAGGGACATAATGAAATGGAAAATGAGAAAGTAATCCAAATGAATACTTACTTTGATTTAGAGTTAAGGACAAAGCGAGAATTTAAGAACTCACTCGCTGACATAAATAATGATCAGGTTATACGGATGAAGTTTTCCAAAAGAGAGATAGAGATCAGAATAAGAGAGATAGAGGGAGCTAGACAGCAAGAGACAGAGAAAGTTAAGTTATTGCAAGCATCAATATTGACTTTAGTGAAAAAGTTTACTGGTGCCCATCATATTATAAAGATTTGATGCAATAATATTTGTTCAGGAAGGATTAACTAGAAGGATGCTAAACGAATCCGAAGGACAAAACCATTGTTATATAAATAAAATTAAAACGAGAACAAAATGGTTTTCTATATATTTGTTCCAGGCTCTTCACAAAGGGTTTCCTGCCATAATTTTTTAATCTGGGTCGATTACTCTGATATATATTAGCTCCAGTTTATCAATTCCGTGCTTTCTGCCACAAAAAGAGCGACATTAAATATTGCGCTCGTTGATTTTTGTAACCATGTTACAATCATCGCGTCATTATCAGATTTTATTTTAACCAATTTTCTAATTAACATATTTAAACTTGTGCGATTACATAACGCGATGCGTTTGCATCCTTCCCAGTCTAGTTGATCGTCCGTTTCCATTGAATGACTTGCTAGATCTGATTTTTAAATGTATCAGTATTTACATGCGATTCTATCTTTCCCTCTACGTATCTCTATCAGGCGCGTGGTTTCGCCTGAGCTTACGATTTTTTTTCTGAGCATACCGAATGTTCCTAATATGTGGAGATCCTCTATATTTTCACTCTGATTTGTTAGCGTGTTGCCTGCAGTAAATGACTGTCTTAATACTGATTTGATGCTGTATATATCTACTATTATAGTAGTTTTTTACTCAATCTAGTTTCAGCGGATGCTGCACTTTTCAAGTAAAGTTTCCTGTTTCACTTGGTATATTCTCATGACTATCTATATAAAATTGACGGATAATCATTTACTTTTAATCAAGAATGCGATTTTGATATAAACACCTGACCCATTATGTACATAAATTTGTCAGTATAAAATAACAATTGAATGGTGTAGAAAAGGCACTTCATCCAATAGACCGGTTTGCCGCGGATAGAGCTCAAACCTGGGCACGTATGATTCGGAATCTGGTGCCCTAAACACTGAGCCACCCTGCCGCACACTACGCATAATTTTCAGTTATATACTAAGAAATGTAACTCGTTTAGTCTTTCTTCTTTTAGATAAAGCATCCATTTAGACCCCAGTTTCCAACTAACCATTTCCGATCTGTCATTATTGATCAGACACAACACAACATTTTGAAGTGTTAATAAAATGAACTTTTTTATAATTAAACGAACATCGGTTGCTCGGGCGGTGATAAAAATTAATTATAATCACGGTTGCAATCTCGATGTAAACACCTGACCCATGATGTACATACATTTAGCAGTATATACCACGTATTTTACTGTGTAAAAAAGGCAATTCATCAAGTAGCTCTGTTTCGTCCTTACTGGGAACTCATCACGTACTGTCCAGAATTTGCGGCAGACGTGGCTCGAAGCATAAATCAAATAGTTAAAGTATTTATCGCAATTAATTATTAGATTGAATCTGAGATATGCTATGAATTGTGGACCGCTAAATTATTCTGACAAGGGTATCCTAAATAGTTCCAAAAAATAATGCACCGAATACAATATTTTCTTAGACATACACAGATCAGGTAATTTCTGAAAACCAGTTGCTCCAGTAAAGCCATACTTTCTGGCCATGATCAATATCAGAATTAGTTGTAATACTCAATTTTGCAAAACAATAGCACTTATTAAAATCCATCGCATTGGTGCCATTTACCTACTCGGCAACCATACTGTTAGTACCATATATGTTTTCGGTACCACAATGTTGGTACTGACACAATAGCCATAGTGTTGGTAACATTTGCAGATTCGGTACATATACTTATATATATATATATATATATATATATATATATATATATATATATATATATATATATATATATATATATATATATATATATATATATATTGAGTTAGCTTTGAAGTCGCATTGCGAAAGCTTTGTATGAAGTTAGCTCCGGTACTGCAAATTTACACATTCGTATAGCAAATTGTACCATCCTATTTCCCCATATTCCTTGCCCAAATATATAGTGGGTAAAGGACATATTACGGGC
>JAQBSW010012619.1:0-16236 GCA_029291075.1 Eudiplozoon nipponicum
TCTCTCCCAAACCCGTCCGCCAGGTCCACATCCCCTCGACAAGTTACCTTTGTGACAGATGCTATGACTCAGAAACCGAAAAAACGTAAGTCTACTAAGGCCAAGCAAAACTTCGACCCAGCCCCATCAACTTCATCTCCCCCTACTGAATCCATCATCGTCCCCACCCTGGACAGTTCCGCCCCAGCTCCTGATCTTTCTCCGTCCCTGCTCGCCCCCTCAACGCACCTTCCGAGTGCCCCCTCGAACCCAGATATCTCGCCCCCCTCTTGCTTTCAAACCCTACAACTGCCTCACCCACCTGATAAACGCGGGACAACAGAAATCCAAATCGACGCTGACCACTCTATCCTTGTCAACGAGCGGTCTGTCACCCTCATCAGCCCCAGATCTCGCTCCACCCGCCAGCGGAAAGCCCCCGCACGCTTCTCCTCTCCGATCTAACCATCCCTCTCTCAAAGCGCTCTCAGCAATCCTCATCAACTGCAGGTCACTTACGCCTAAAATTAATCAACTACGAGCCTTTCTGTCCTCTAACGAGATTGACATATGCGTTCTTGTTGAGACTTGGCTGTCCCCTTCCATCCACTGTGATGATCTTTTCCTCATTCATGGATACACGTTCCTTCGTAGCGACAGAACTGTCGGTCGTGGAGGCGGACTAGCTGCCTATGTCCGATCCCTTCTTATGCCCAAACGCTTGTCGACATCGAACTCTCAAGGTTTGGAATTTTTCTCGTTTCAGCTACAAATCCTTAACCAAAGCATATCTACCTGCGTTGTCTACAGACCCCCTAATATCTCACTCATCGACGACACTCGCGGGGCCCAACTCCTTTCCACTTTTTTCTCTTTACACTCTGATCGGTACGTCGTTGTGGGTGATCTCAACCTCCCCATGACTAACTGGCATAATCTAGCTTCCGAAAGTCACCCACTGCTTCGACTCTTCGCGGATAACCTGCTACACCAATTCGTGCATTTTCCTACCCGAGGGAACAACCAACTGGATTGTGTTCTCTCCAATAACGAGGTGACCGATGTTCGCTCTCGGGAAATCTTCCCCAACCTTGATCACTGTCAGGTATCCTTCCTCTTACCTCTCTTATCCTTCACCCCTCGAGAAGACACCCAATCTTTCAGACGATTCACCAACTGGGAAGAGTTCCGCCGACTCTGTGACACAGTTAACTGGAGGGACCTCTTTCTCCCAAACAATCTCTCCTCGTGCTTCTCCGAAGTCCATAACATCCTATCCTCCCACTATAACTCCGCCACCTCTATTCAACAAGTATACTCGACGAATAAGTTGAACGCTCTGTTTAAGGCACGTGACAACCTCGCACGCAACTCTCGCCTACGCACATCGTCACTTGCTCGCGCCCTCGCTCTGAGACGCATTGATGGGCTCATTAAACAGGCTATCAACAAACAAGCGCTCCACATCGAAAAACGCATCCGCTCAGCTCCTAATCCCCGGGCAAAGTTCGCCATCATCAAACACCAATTGCTGCAAAAGCCCAAAACCTCGTTTATCAACTTCTCTCAGTCAGGCGATCTCTGCTTCGCCAATGATTATCTGACTCACCTTCTCGACTCCTTTTCCACTCCCACTCCACCTGTTGAGATGTTAGACAACGGAGACACCGAGAACCTACGCTGGTTCCATGTCTCTCCGGCTTCCGTCGCCCAGGCAATTAAAAACATTAAATCTAAACACCAATTTGATCAATATGGAGTCTCGGTCAGTATGATTGCCCTTCTAGGCTGGAACGTCTTCTCTCTGATTGCAGATGTTATTAATCATTGTCTCGAAACCACCTATCTTCCCCCGGACTGGCTCAATTCGACGATCTCTCCTATCCCTAAAAATGGCACTTCTTCGATCTCATCATTTAAAGATCTCCGCCCCATTACTATCGTCCCTTCTTTCACCAAAATCTTCGACAGGATCTTATACAACCTAATCTACCCCTCCATTAAGTCTCATGTAAACTTCTATCTCCTCGATGATCAACATGGCTTTCTGAATGGCCGCTCCTCTTCCACCAACTTAGTTAGTGTTCTCGATCATTGCTACTCCTCCTTCTCTAAAGGGCTCCAGTGCACCCTCCTATTCCTGGATATTTCCAAGGCTTTTGACTCGCTGTCATTTTCAGCAATCGAATCCGCCTTACTGAGAAGCGGTATCTGCGGCAACGTACTCAATCTTATTAGTTACTATCTCCGAAACCGATATGCGACAGTAAAAGTTGGCAGTAGTCACTCGAGGCCAGCCCATATCAGATCCGGTGTTCCCCAGGGCTCCGTACTTGGTCCCATTCTCTTCAACCTTACGCTCGCGCACATACAGGTTGATGACAACCTTTTCAAACTGTTCAAATATGCGGATGACATGGTTATCGTATTTAGCAACTCCAAAACATCCAACTCCTTATCCCTTATATCGGAGCTCCTATCCTCGCTCCACTCGCAGCTCAGCAGAATCGGCCTCAAACTAAATCCCACCAAAACTCGCATAATGAAACTCTCCTCTGATCCATTCTGCTCTATCCCGGTTGCCAACTACCCCCTTGATATAGAAATAATAGATTCGGCCAAACATCTTGGCATTCACTTCTCGAAATCCCTTGACTTCTCCCTACACCTTACACACACTACCTCCAAACTCTTCAAATGGGCCCGTCTGATCTGTTTTAAGACTAACAATCCCACTCTCCAACTCACGTTATTCAAGGTCTACGTTCTGCCCCTCATTTCCTACGCCAGCGAATTCTACTGTCCTCTAACCCTCGCCTCCTCCTACACTATTGAACAGATATCCTCCAGATTTCTAAAACGAGTCTTCCCGAAATGCCAAAACTATAGGGAACGCCTTCTTCTGGCAAACCTTCTTCCGCTTTGGTTCACCCGTCACCTTCGCGTCATTTCTTTTATCCACAAGATCACAACCTGCTTACCACTCTCCAATTTTGCCCACCCCAGTCACCACTATGCCACACGTTCTAGTAACTCTTCTATCCAAGCCTACCATACCCCCACCATATTTAAAAAAATCTATCTCTTCTCCAAAGCCACTAATGTCTTCAACGCTCTCCCCACAGACATAAAACTCCTACCCCAGCACGAATTCAAAAAGGCAGCCCATCAGTACTTCTTCAACAAATTTCTTTGTGATACGACCGATTGGAAACGAAACTGGTTCCTTCTCAATCCATAACATTTACTTCACCCCAGGCTATCTTCTTAACTAACTTCGTAGGGTTAAATCCATCAGGCAGCCATCTTCCACTCTACCTCTCTTGTCTTATTCTTTTCTTCTAGATTCACTAATACCACCTCTCAGCCCATTCCTAACCCCATTATATCCACGTTGTGGATACTCTACTACGTTTTGCTCATCCAACTCTTTTCTTTCTTTCTTGTTTCAGCGGAGGACCGGAAACCCAACAGCCCTACCGATCCACCAACGGTTCGCTTCGGACTTCGACTCTCCCTGGTCTTCTTTTAATCTCGATCACGTTCTACAGATGCCTGCGATCCTTGCAAGACTCGCTCGCCTCAATCCTGCCGACTCCATCAATTCATTCGTCACGACAATGGACTCCAACGGTCGACGTCTACCTCCGGGCCGCCATCTTTTCATCTTCATCTTTGTTTTCGATCTCACATTCACCTTGAAGATCTGATACTTCACGGACTATCTCCAATTGATCTTGTCTAGTCAAATGGAACTTCGCTTATATTTATTTTTCACCAGATTGAACTATCTTGATGTTAATGATAACTTTTCCCCTCCCCAACCCCTCCCCCTGCTATTAAATACTTTGCTAGTCACAATTCCACTCACCTCCACATATCCTACCCTTGATTTGCTATTTCAATGATTGGGCCAGTTGGCCTTTGATGCCAAATAAATGTATTATTATTATTATTACATATATTATTATTATTTACGTTGCCTGCTTTGTGCTCAGAGAAAAAGATTGGTCAATCATTGGACTCTTAACAACTTTCGTTGTCTGTGGCTGAATTACATGCATGTAGTTGAGTGTGTGTGTGTGTTAATTTTTCGTTTCTGTTTTTGTGATGACTGTATGAAAGCGAGCTGGACACAAAAAATATACCACCTCATGCATAATTTAGCGTGTAATGGCATGCTTAGCGAAACGGTGAGGGCAAATACCTGTGGAAATGACTTGTGCATCAATATCGACACGCGTCGCCTTCCTTTTTGACCACAATTAGCTGGTTGTTTAGTTGAAAAAAAGTATTAGTTGATTGTAACACTCAATGCTAAAAAGGCAAATAGGAAAATTCTACTTCTTCTTTTTCCTACTAAGAAAGCCAAATTGAGTGTTTTACAAGTTTAACGTTTTGTACACTCTGTCGAGTTAATTATTGCAGAAACCGCTAGAAATTAATATATGTTTCCCAATAAGTTGAAGTAATCAAGTAGAAAATTGCAGGTTTTGCCGAAAGAAGACCAGGCAAAGGCACAGACAACAACTGATTAGTGGTCGTTACACTTGCAGTCTTCGCTGTTAACGCAAAGAATCTTCACAATGTTAGAGAAAGTCCATGTTAAATAGGATCTCACCTGAAGAGAGATCAAGTTTCCCCTTAGATTTTTTAGAAGTTAAAACACTTTCTGCCATATTTCTTAGTTTTCGTGGTGTTTACTTTACCTATTACTTGGGGGTTCATATTATTTGTCTTTGGCTGTTTAATTCTTTCTATCAATTTATAGCAACCCATTTCACAGTATGAATGGCAATTATTAAATAAATGACTGCCATAGAAATCGAACCAGAACCAGTGTCAAACAGAACTAAATTTAAGAAAATACTTTCCATCCTCAATTCAGGTCTACTTAACAATAAGTTTAGATGAAACATTTAAGACAATCAGATTACAATGATAAGGATATATAGGTTTAAATGAGATGAATTCTGAAGCTAGCCGGTTTTATGGCTATTTCAATAAACAGAGCTGAGCATTTAAGGTGCTAGTGGGTTGAAGTTGTAAATTGTACTCAATTCACTGAACATTTGCTAATCGCTTCTCAAAATAGATCAATGTAAACGCTCGTCTTTAAATACATAGCTTGAAAATTTCTCAACGTGAGAAATATTCTTTTTATTTATGCCAGAGAACAATGCTACGCTTTTTCCTCACTATGTATAGATGGAAGAACCAACGGTTTCCAAATGACTGGACATTGCGAAGTAGGACAATCAATCCAATTGTGTCTGGGATGGTTCACCATCTCAATTAACGTCCACAAACATTTGTGTGTAACTGATCACCTTGATATGGAGGAGAAAGTTAACGACATTTTGCAAATCTCATACCAATGTGCAATCGAAACTTCATGGATGAAAATAAATAATTATTGCTATGTAGCGTAATCACCTCCATCCTCAAAGTTAAACAGAACTAGAGCAGCACACAAGACGTGGATCTCAGAACAAACAGTGATTAGCGAATGTGCTTTCCTCAAATTAGCTTTTTAATTCGAACCGATGTTGGTGTATCAAAATTCAGGTTCCACAAGCTCGGGAAAAGTGGCGAATGACGATTTGAAGTCATTATTTCAATTTTAACTATCTATTCGATTTGACAGTGATAAATGAACAGAGTGAAATGATCTAGTTGGGCACTCATTTTAAAAAGCAAAAGATAGAACGTATAAAAGGAGTTTTAGGAAAAAATAAAACGACAAGAGATTTTTATTTAACATTGCATCTCATCACAGAAGTAGCTTTGTATATCTTTTTTTAAAAGTAGAATTCGATATGCTATATTGTCTTATATATTGTAATAGCAGTGAAAATTTCCAGCCATTAAAAAGCAAAAGATAAAACGTATAAAAGAAGTTTCAGGAAAAAATAAAACGACAAGAGATTTTTATTTAACATTGCATCTCATCACAGAAGTCGCTGCGTAAATTTTTTTTGTAAAAGTAGAATTCGATATGCTGTATTATCTTATATATTTTAATAGCAGTGAAAAATTCCAGCCATTTGTTTAGCAAACCACAGAGAATACCATTAGCGTAAACCAGGAAACGGTATATGGGCCTTTAGCAAACAATCCACAACTAATACTCAAAGATTTGTAGCATTCACGTTGAAAACATTGTCTTTTTCAAGATTCCAGTGGCGCTTTTCCGCTAAGATTTCTGAAGCTGATTTCGAATGATCTAAGCAAAATTCTTTTGAATCAATTTTGTATTTACAAACATTATTACACTAATATAATCGCAAAGTAATGGTATCGAATCTAGACGCTGCAGTCTAAAACCCACGGACTCCAGATTCTTCGGCTATTCAGAAGGGCAAACTTCTATAGAAAACAAACATTCGATCATCAGCCGATGGCAGGTTAAAGAACCGAAGTAGGGCCTAGCAGTTATAATGAAAAATTAATCGTTTAATTTCTTAGTACACCCATAAAAATTTATAAACGTGTATTTCTGTTGTACCCATGGGAGTAAGATCTAGTTAGTAAGATAGCAACATTCTATATATCGCATTCTTCTAAGTGAAATCATTTATGACACATGTTGATGCTTGGAACCGCCATGTCCTACAAATGCTGACGTAAATACACGTATTCATGCCTTCACGTATTTATATGAAAACATAATCTCAGTCCCTGTCACAGTAAAACTACGTGGTGCTTAGAGTTAACTGGCTAAAATATCTAGGCTTCGTTTCAAGACGAATGTAAAAAGCAGAATGAAGCAAAACTTATTGCGCTTTCATAATTGCAAAATCAAAAAAGCACGAAATTCGAGCAACCAAGTCCGGCTAAAATGAAATATGGTTAACAAATGGGAAAGAAATCCCGTAGACGCATTAGAGCAATAACACGCACTGAATAACCGTGTGCACGTCTGTAAAAAGTGAGATGAAACCATAATGCCGGAGGACTAGAACAGAATCATGACTCTTGAAAACGAGAATAATTGCATTATTTGAATTCCGCCAATACTTTTGAAGACAGTAATACCTTTGCCCGTTTTGTTGCGGGAAAAGCTGAATGTGTATCAAGGGTAGCGTCTTATTTGAAAGCTCATCCAAAAATATGGGCTAAAACGAGATCATTAGGAGGGTTAACCTTCTAGAAAATAATGGACAAATTTCGTAGTAGGAGTTACCTTCAAAGTGGTTAGTTAAAACTAGGTGAGCAGGTTCTATTTTATGAAACTTACAGTTAATTCGCCACAATAATTTACTGAGACTACGAGAGTTCACACATGAAAAAAATATTTATTTCCGTTGCAATAACTATTGATAAACGAGATAAGGATATTTTTGTGCATGTCATAACATAGATTCAGTGGATTAAAAACAACTACTAAAACAAATAATATTTGCCTGTTTGGGCATTAAAAATGAATTAGATACGCTACAGATTGCTGACATTATGTAAATCTAGATAGAATTTAGCAATAAAAACATTTAGATTTTGAGTTTCGACAATTATTGGACATAAAATCGATTAAACATTAATTTTAAAGAAAAATCCCATTTAGCGTAAACGTTCGTTCCATGAATTAGTCTGGTATTCACTCAACTCTATTTTTACGATATAGGTTCAGTAAATCTAACATTATTCACAGAACTGCAAATGTGAATCAGATTGAATAAAATTTATCAAAAACTGGTCCTATCAAAATATATTCATTTGTTAATTGGATTATATACATAAGTCAGTAAATTACACTTAATAAGATGCAGTTACAAGCAAATAGAATCAGTGCATACCGTCAAAGCACATATATTCATACTGGTTCTGTTTTAAATAAATAGTGTATAACAAAGTTATTTAAGAGAATTCTGGTGATCTATAGAGCGATTTCGACCGTTCAAAATAAGAAATAAATCCAATTTAACTAGACTCGAAGGAACAATGGCTAGAAAACGCAGTACTGCAATTATGTTGTGGATGTTTACAAAGAACACATGGCTACAAAATATTTTTTAAAACAACCTTAATTGTGCTACCATAATGAGTATTGAAATAAAGTCAAAAGGGTTGCAAAATCTAGAAGTAGTTATTCAGAGTAATTAGCGAGCTGGGTGTGAATGAAGTTTTCGTGGTTCAAGTGGTTTTTTCATTTATGAGCATCATTCTCATAATCGTCAAACTTACTAGTAGTAGAAAACACTCTGCAGTAACCACAAAATGTCAGTTGCGCAAATCGATTTCGATCGACTTGTTAGACTTTTAAGAATTAAATCTTCTATTTAAGCTTTTCACCGAAGTTGCAAAATAGTTCTAGTTTTGCAGTTACACAGAGTTAAAAGTTGTTGAACTTTTAACATAAAAATGCGAACAAAAATCTGAACTAGTGTTGGGAATGTGAATGCGGAATGGCGAAATCCGATACCGCCAATTAATTCTGCCCGTTCAAATATAACACATTTTCGCATTGAAGTTGTGTAATATTTAAAACCTGTGGATCATTACTCGTCAAGAAAGCATATATATATATATATATATATATATATATATATATATATATATATATATATATATATATATATATAGAAGAATATAGAATGGTTTTTTTGATAATTTTACGTAATATATTATTATTATTATTATTATTATTAATTATTATTATTATTTATCGATGGAAAAAGCAATATGGCACCAATTTGCATTATAATGTTGGTATTATATAAAGTGGAAATGGAGAAATAGATATATAGCATTAGTACTATTTGTCAGTGGGAAAAGTTATAATATGCATATAATGTTGACTTAACTGAACGAAAAAGTACGAAAAATATAGAGGTATCATGAACCCACATTGTAAACATATCATGTTATTAATATCTATTAACTGAAACAATATTGCAACAGGTATATAAACTAAAAGCATTAGATTTAATACACTGTACCGTTGAAAGGAGAAGACGTTAGGAACTTACACAATCTTCCGATCTATTAATAATGTGCACTCATATAAAATGCAGTAAGATATGCGAAATAAGAACTCCAGCGAAAGTACTATTTAACATTTATCAGTTACGTAGATTATGCCATTGGTTTTATATGTCAAGCGGCATGGAAAAATTTAAGGGAACAACATCATGGGCCATTTCATCGGTAAAGGGACTGATCAGATTAAATCTTCATAGAAAATTAGTCTGGATCTATGTACCATTTAACAGCGAAAATCTTTAAGTACTTATGAGTTAACCAATATTGGTTGGGTCGTTTAAGCGGATTACCTCAGAGTTAACGATTATGATATTCTCCAAAGTAGACTTAGTTATCACTAACTCCGCAGTTAGGATGTTTATTTAGGTGAATAATACTCTCAACAAAGTTTTCTAAACCATCATACGAAGTCATTTTTGCTCAACACAAATATTTTACTTTTAATCAAGTATTTATAGGAATTTACTTGTAAAAACAAAGTAAAAATAATTATTATTTCATATTCAATTCTGCAGCTCTAATGCTGTTTCTATCATTGTTCTGACTTTGCTTTACCTTACTTCTTGAATTTCCGTGAGAACTTTCCGGTATATTCACATCAGCCCTAAATAGGGTCACTGGAGCGTTCATGGTCGCGAAAAGTTGCTACTGCAACAGTACTAACATTTTGACCTTAACTGTTGGTACGTGCCACTATATAATTTGGACCGATACATAGCACGAAAACGACTGCCCTATTAATTGTTGCAGTACACCTTCTTGTGTCCATTTCCAAGTCTTTCAAATAACATAGCCCAGGTGTTATAACCTGTTACCTACATTTGTACCATTACAATATGAAGATCTCAAGTACTAAAACCATCGGCCTTATTTGGTTAAATAAGAAGAAAATAATATTTTAAAGTTTCAGTGCTGGAAAGTCGAAAGCATCTTTAGTTGTAAGACAACGAGAGACACGTACACATCCTAGACGAGACAAATTACAGGAAAGTATAGCTGAATAAATGTAGGTAATGTAATGTGTGTTAGAATAATGCAGCTTAAGACCAGCCTGAGTCATTGTCGACGAGTTTGTAGAGACTGTTTGAACAAATGATATTTGGAATAGTGATTATGTTCAGCACATCAATGGATTATTTTGCATTGAGTATTTGCATGATGATTTGTCAAGGCCAACTTAAGTATACGGCTAAGCCGGATAAGGTGAAGCGGCCCAGCGGTTACACTTACTCGAGGCTGAACAGAGGACATTTTGTTGTGTCGCCAACCAGTGGTTTAACTGACAAACGTCTTCTATTTTCAAGAACTCAGATTAAAATCCTAGTTCTGACTCAGAAAATGTGCAGCAGGTTACACATTACGCAGACGCACAAACCAAGTATCTTTTAATAATATAAATGTTCAATTCCATACTACCTCCACAGATAGCGTGGTGTCTAATCTACAATAACAGATTGGGGGTGGCTAGTTGGAAATCTAGGTCTAAAGAGATGCCGTATAGGCTCTACCTGAAGAAACGGCTAACCAAAAAATCATTAGTTAGTATTTAGTTGAAAATTGTATGCAGCATACGGGAAGGTGACTCAGTGGCTAGAGCAACAAATACCCAAATAGACGTGCTCAGGTTCGAGCCCTACCCGCGGAAAATTTTGGACTGTCGTGATGGGTTCCAATAACGAAGAAGCCGGTTTTCTGTATTATTTGCCTTTTCTACATTATGCATATAATGTAACTAATGCTTATACCAAGATGGCAGCCTTGATTTAAACATTGGTTATCATCGACCCTGGCAAACCTATATCCTTTTGATTAGTTAAACGTTACTGTTTATTTCAAATAAAATATTATTCTGCACAGTTTGGAAAAACAGCTTTACTCTTAGGAGTTTAAACAAAAACAATAATTTTAGCTGTAACTTACCACAATTAGTTTTTATCATCCAAATGTATAATGATTAAATTCTTACTGAAATTGAATTAAAGGGGTATTTGGGCAACACACGTTAAAATGAACATAAAATAGGTAATAAAAATGCTACATTCACTGCTTTGATTGATAGGCGAATACAACTTTAGCTGATGCACTAAAATTATGGAATTTGGAATTATTTTAGAGTTAAACTCACCGTGCAAACACCACCAAGGCTGAGATAGATATGAGATGTCACAACTGGTTCTGCTTCACACTGAAGCGCCTTCATAAACGCACCTGTGCAGGCATCATATTGACCAGAGTAAAAACTACTTATTGCAATATTGTTGTGCAACTCTGCTGATGAATGTCCAAAATCTAAAATTTTACTAAGAGTAAAAATAGAATAACATTTGAACAAAAGACTGATAGTACTCTGCGCCAAATTTATGAGTTCATATATGTTAGTTAACCGCAACCAAAGGTATACTACCAGTTTCTACTGGCGAATTTCTAGTTAACACGGAGCGTACACGCACATTAGAGTACACCTTTTTTTCATGCTGCATTTGGTATATGTTTTTGCTCTTATTATAACTTATTTGTGACTTGGTACGGAATGCCATTCATGCTGACTTTATTTTGTTTTTATGGTCCTATCTGAACTAATTTATAATTAGATACACAGAACCTAATACAAAATTGCATACATATTAGTTTACCGCAGCAAACAATATATAAACCTTATTCATTTCTTATACAAATATCTTTTAGATAACAAACCACTGATCTCAAAACTGTATCAAATATCTTGTATGATATTTTCTTAATTTGAAATCATGGAGATGGCAATATAGATAATTTATTAAATTTAATTAATGAAGTTTACTTCAAGCTCGCAAACTTGATTTAAAGCATTGTTACCACCACCCGCGCAATCAATTATTGTTAAATTTTATTGTCTGTATATGTTCATGTGGTGAAAGCTGCAAACAGTTAATGTTCGTGACTGCATAGAAATTGTGCAGCCGACATTTCCAGTCAAGTTCAATGTATGCAAGACTGCTAGAGGTGAGAGCCGCATATCTAAATTTGATTTCCATATATATTCAATGCGGTTTGATCCTCGATAGTCAGTTTGCCGTCGTACACTGATGATGATCATGGAAGGTCGAAACGCGTCAGTGCGTTGCAGCTGGCGGTAGTTTTGTTATGTTGTTCGATGACTGGTTAAATACAATGGGATTGGTGTTTACTTCAAGCACGCAAACTTGATTTAAAGAATTTGTTACCACCACCCGCGCAATCAATTATTGTTTAAATTGCATTGCCTATATATGTATATGTGGCGAAAGCTGCAAACAGTTAATGTTCGTGACTGCATAGAAATTGTGCAGCCGACATTTCCAGTCAAGTTCAATGTATGCAAGACTGCTAGAGGTGAGAGCCGCATATCTAAATTTGATTTCCATATATATTCAATGCGGTTTGATCCTCGATAGTCAGTTTGCCGTCGTACTCTGATGATGATCATGGAAGGTCGAAACGCGTCAGTGCGTTGCAGCTGGCGGTAGTTTTGTTATGTTGTTCGATGACTGGTTAAATACAATGGGATTGGTGTTTACTTCAAGCACGCAAACTTGATTTAAAGAATTGTTACCACCACCCGCGCAATCAATTATTGTTTAAATTGTATTGCCTATATATGTATATATGTGGCGAAAGCTGCAAACAGTTAATGTTCGTGACTGCATAGAAATTGTGCAGCCGACATTTCCAGTCAAGTTCAATGTATGCGAGACTGCTAGAGGTGAGAGCCGCATATCTAAATTTGATCTCCATATATATGCAATGCGGTTTGATCCTCGATAGTCAGTTTGCCGTCGTACTCTGATGATGATCATGGAAGGTCGAAACGCGTCAGTGCGTTGCGGCTGGCGGTAGTTTTGTTATGTTGTTCGAAGACTGGTTAAATACAATAGGGTTGGTGTTTACTTCAAGCTCGCAAACTTGATTTAAAGCATCGTTACCACCACCCGCGCAATCAATTATTGTTAAATTGTATTGTCTAATTAATCAAATGTTTGAACTCCAATGTAAGAAGGGTAGGAAGTCATCGGGTGAATTACCGTTTTTGGATTTAAAATTAATTAGCAACGGTTAGGAATTGAACAACGGTATTTATAGAATAGACATTTTGGATTCTTTCTTAATTTAAAGTCCAGTTATCGGTATTGGATGAAACTCGGCATCATAAAATCATTGACATCGGGAAGCCTTCTATTTACAGATATAAAACATTGGAAGTTGGAATCAAGTAGACTGTAAGAAATATGTAGGGCTTATTTTTAAATTTATAAGTTATTAGATATAAAAATGATAATTGTCAAACTGTTTAACTAACAATTTGATCACATTTAGAGTATCCACGATTTTCTTTCATCGGTGGTAGACTTGCACTTTCAATTTCATAATGATCCGATTGATCCCCATTTCCAAGTACGCATTGAGTTCGTCTTCGTAATGGCAGGTGCTGATTCGTTCCCTCACTCCGAAGGATTCCACATCATTCGTACTAACCACTGGAAATGAGGTACGATAGAATCCTCGTTGACTGTCACCGTTTCGGTGCCTCATTTCTGGTACCGTCCTCAGGCCTCTGAATCACACACAGTACAATGCTGACAATAAAAGAAATATCTGGAAATAATCAGGTATACAGTGGATGCAAACGCCTTGTGTCGTACCACAACGAAAAGGTAATCAATATATTGCCTGTCGTGCAACACATTTCTTTTAAAACAAATGAGTTGCCAGCATTTTACTGTGTGTTATTAGAAGCTTATACTAGTGTACAATTGCCGTCACTGTAGCTGATAATAGTGATGCAATTTATGCAGATTTTCTTTACTTTAGTCTGTTGGTGATCCGAAGGAATGTTAAGTTGCACTTGTCTACTGAGCGTTTCTATGTTCGTCTTGTTGCACTAAAATTATTATTTTGTTTGGTTTATGACAGGTGAAGTAGAGTGTCATCAATTCAATCCACAAAACATGTGTTGTTACCAAAAAGGTACACTAAAACATACGGGGGAAAATATTCATACACATAATAGACAAATGTTCTCAAATCTGTGCCTAAATTGTCAGAATTGTACAGTGTGATTAGAAGCCTGAGAAAGGTACTGGCAATGGGGTACCGAAAATTTTCTAGTCAACGAATATTAGATCGTACCGCATTTCCGGTGATTAGTACGAATGGTGTAGAAGCCTTTGGAGTTAGGGGACAAATCAGCACACAGCCACCACGAAGGCGAACTCGATTCGTACTTGGAAATAGGGATCAATCGGATCTTTCCAGAACTGAGAGTGCATATCTACCACCCTCGAAAGGAAACTGTTGATAGTCCAAATTTGATGATCAGATTGCGCTATTCAGTGGAACAACTTTCAAGTTGATCGCTTACCATGAGTGTACTTGTATTAATTTGTTAACATCCATAATCAATTAGATCATTCTTCATTATGTTATTTCATGTGGTGAGTGTAAAATAATTAATCTGACTCACGCAAAGAATGAATTGGCATTCAGTCGCTGTAGTTCAACGTAGATAGATTTACGCATGTAGATAATTTAACTGAATACCTAGCCGTTCTGGACACACATACACCGTCGGCGCGTTCAAGGTTAAATTATAATTCAGTCATTATAGTTTCACTTAGATGGGTGTACGCGTGTACGTAATTATGATTAGCTGAATAAATAGCATTTGTAGACACATTAACTTACGCGACGCGAGCCTATTTAAGGAATTTTTTATGGCTACTGTAAAATTACCCAATCGTACGTTTAAATGAAACTATTAAAAAGAGGTTTCACATATGCTATTTATGTTTGTATTTACATTGTGTGATGTGCTGTGGGGTGCTGAAGGACACCAGGAAATGTCTAATATATCGCCCCTGAATATGGGAGCTGGGAAGAATGTTGTGCTTATTAATACACAGGTCAAATATTTTTAAAATAATAAATATTGTTACAAGTTATCCTCTCTGAACCAATTATTTGTCCATTTTCATAACTATTTTTTTAAGCGTTTATTTATTTTTTTATGTGTCATAATTATGCAAATTGGCTTAGTTTACCTGATAATAAATTAATTCGTTTATCATTAGAATAAATTTATCTCATTTACACACTAAATTTGTTTCTAATACCACATAATTGGCTGATCAAACAGCATGAACAATGAAAGATATTTTTCATACGAGGCTTGTATCATTGTTTCTTATTTTAAAAGCAACTAAAGCTACAAATTTATAGATTCGTTGAAATTGAGTTCATCATTTAGCAAAACAACCGTCAGTTAAACGGATTGATGTGTTTTGACTTTCTGTGGTCATCATTAAGCCACGAATGCAAATTAGTAAGCATTAATAAAACAACAATTAATATATAGATGAAAGAATTTGTAATGCTACTCACGCCAGTAATGGTATCAAACACAAGGTATTGATTGGAGTACCGATTGTTAAATTGCTATGCGGAGACGTGAATAACTGATTTGCAATATTTGCCAAACTAGTGTGTTATTCAATTTAGGAATCATGTACCATTTTCACCTTGTTTGTTTACAGAAATCAACCTTTCCTGGCCACTGTATCACTATAAATGGTAAGTATGCGATCGTTCGATTTCAATCAGTTGGCCTTCGTATTAACATCTTGCAAGTGTTTTATTAAACAGAGATCAAATTTTATATAAGTCATACGCTCAATCATTGATCATTACATTGGCCGAGCAACTTTGCCGTCAAATTTTAATTATAAATTAACATATGCTCTTACGATGTCGCAGAGCACCACTATTTCCAGGGCAATATTTTGACTATATTAATCAACATACACCAGCCAGTTGTGACCTTGTTATATAAGAAAGGATATCAGAATAGATGCCGCCAAGAATCAGTCAGATCAGATGAAACGAACATTAATTTCATTGTACCCTTTTTATGTGCAAAAACAAAAAGAAATTTTATCAGATATAACAAAATTTTCTTTCGCATGGTCTTCTCAAATATCTACTCATGAACATATCTTTATATATAAATTGGAAAGCAAAACAAGATAGAAATACGTGAACAAAGCGAGTGTGAAAAATAGAAACCAATCAAATTTCGTGCGTCACATCCAGTTCAAACTCAATGCTTGTACGTGCTTCTTCTGCTTACATAAATCCGGCTGCAATTTGTTTATCCATAAGGCTTCGTATGTGGCTAGCTCCCTTTTGTTTCTGCATTTAGTAATTACTTTGAATGCTACGTCTGGAGAACATACGTGCATTGTTTCGATGATGTGTTGCGCA
>JAQBSW010012620.1:0-16233 GCA_029291075.1 Eudiplozoon nipponicum
CAGATACCAATGGAGGAAAGTTCGATACCACTCACCGCAGTCAGATTTCCAGGAGGGGATCGCACGAATTTCTTCGAATGCCTTTTGGTTTGAAAAATGCCAGTCAGACATTCCAGCGTTTGGCTGAAGAAATCCTTCAGAGTTGTCCATTTGCGAGGGTATATATAGACGACATAATAATTTTTAGTCGCTCACGAAATGAACATCGTACGCATTTGGAAACGGTTTTGACCAGGCTGGAACAATATGGATTAGTGGTCAAACCTAATAAGAGTAATATCGGTTGCTCTTCAGTTAAATATCTTGGTCATATACTTTCCAAAGACGGAATTAAACCTTTGGAAGATAAGATCCAAGCTATTAAGGACGTAACGGAGCCCCAAACCGTGCGCCAGTTGCGAAGGTTCTTGGGCATGATCAGATAACTAC
Source organism: Eudiplozoon nipponicum (assembly GCA_029291075.1). Lineage (NCBI taxonomy): Eukaryota > Metazoa > Platyhelminthes > Monogenea > Mazocraeidea > Diplozoidae > Eudiplozoon > Eudiplozoon nipponicum. The sequence continues at coordinate 430 of JAQBSW010012620.1, forward strand.
CGTCGTGTCATTCCAGGTCTAGCCGGAATTCTAGGATCGTTAACACGCCATCTCACTCGTGAAAAGAGCACGATCAAGAAGTCTTGGCCTATAAGCTTGAATCCAGAAGACCGAGAAAAATTCCAAAAGGCCAAGGAAATGTTAAGTGACGTAACCACATTAGCACCTGTAGATTGGGAAAAACCTTTCAAACTAATCACAGATGCCTCAGATGTTGCATTAGGGGCAGTGCTACAGCAAAGAGATCAGGACGTAGTAAGACCGATTGGGTTTTATAGTCGTAAGCTTAATGATCGAGAAAAACGTTATGATACGTTTGGCAAAGAGCTTCTAGCAGTGTATGCCGCAGTGCTACATTTCGAGCATTACTTAGACGGACATAAGTTTAAGTTATTGACCGATCATAAGCCATTGATCACTATACTTGCTAAAAAAGCTAGGCCTTATTACTCTTGTAGAGTGAATTCCAAAATAAAACGGTTAGCAGAGTTCGATTTTACCGTGTCTCATATTGCAGGTAAGGAGAATGTGGTAGTCGATGCACTTAGCAGACCGAATGAAGCTGATATCGAGCTGATATTTAAAGGTTCGTTGAAGAATCTAGACAATTCGATGCCTGATTTAGTTAGTCAAATCGAGGAAGCGCAAGGATCGGATCCCTTTACATTAGTTTTGTCCATAAGGCCAGGATATGTTCGTAAGCTCATAAGTGGTAAGTGGTTGTTATGCGAAACGTCTAGAAGTCAACCACGACCATATGTTTCGTTGGAGTTACGGGCCAAGATTATCCAAGTGTTACATGACATGGGTCATCCATCCATTAAAGCCACCATTCGATTGATCAACGACAGATACGTATGGCCGCACATGTCTAAAGACATACGGGTATGGGTAAGAGCCTGTGCCAAGTGTCAAACGTGTAAGGTGTGGAGACATACCAGAACTGAGATAAAGAATATTGGGACACCAATTGGACGGTTCAGACACGTACACATAGACATTGTCGAGATGCCTGAAGTAAATGGGAACAAATACTTGCTGACTATGATAGATAGATTTAGTCGTCAATTTGAAGTGGCGATTTTAAAAGACATGACAGCGCAAGAAGTCTTGCTCGCGTTTCTATATAATTGGATATCGCGTTATGGTGTTCCGGAAAAGGTCACTAGTGATCGTGGTAGTCAATTTATGTCAGAGCTTTGCGTAAGATCCCTCAACATCATAGGGGACCTCTATAATACATACTAGCGCGTATAACCCACGAGCGAATGGGATGGTAGAAAGGCTACATCGTGAACTAAAAGCTGCATTAAGGTGTACTGGTGGAACAAGCTGGATACACGATCTTCCTATAGTACTACTCGCCATGCGCAACAGATATAGGGCACAATTATGTACTTCGATAGCAAAACTGGTTTAAGGAGAACCATAAAGTTTGCCTGGAGATCTTCTAATAGAAACTCCAAGTAGTCTTGATTGGGCTTCTAGTTATGTAGATTGGTTCGTAGGAGCACTTAGAGATAAGATGTGTCGTTTGGCTCCGACCAAGACTAGAAAAACAAAAACCAAATTTTATGTGTCCTCTGATCTAAGATCGGCTTCGCCTGTGTATGTATCTAATGAAAATAGGAAGAATTGCCTGACACCATTTTATAAAGGAGCATACAAGGTCAAGAGGATGACTGACAAGAATGTCATTATAGAGATAAATGGCATTGAGGAATTTGTTACGTTGGATTGTTGCATTCTCGAGTTTATCTGGATTGACGGTATGACTGAATTAACAGATGCGTTGAATGACCGTCGTTCTATGGGCGAATCTAATGTGTACAATCCCACCATACAGGCACATAATGAAATGCAGAACTCAGAAGACGCGTTGTCTAATATAGCAAAATCTTATTCTACCAGTTCACAGCATGAAAACTGTTTGATAATACCAGATGATATGGAAGAACCATTGGAAATTGTACCGGGCGAGATGACGACTTCAGGGGCGCCATGATGCACAACTCGTTCTGGAAGAGTGCCACGTCAGCCGAAGAATTATGATTACGTCTATTACTAGCCGTCTTTTTTTGAGAAGGTGGTGTATGTGGAGGAAGATAAATCCTCCGCCAGATGTAAAGTAACATTGACTGATAAATTTAAACCACCATGGCTGATTGTAACGAACTTTATTTAAAAAGAATTTTTTCTTTTTATTTTACAGAACATTCTTTGTTTAAATACTTGACTTTGAATTGTGCGCCATTTTCAGTTTTCGAGTGTCACGCACCTCGACGGGTTGTATCATCTTTTAGTCTGCTGAAATTTTCACATTTTTCTTTATTAAAACGGATAAATATTCACAATATATTTCTGCTAAAACTGTCTTACATTTTGTTATTGAAGCACACATAGAAGGGACGTTCTGGAACAGGTAATTTGATTATTCTGTTGTTCACGTATATCTCCTTCCAGATTATTTGTTTGGGAGTTTGAGCGAGACAGGTTTCGCATTCTGATTGCTTAACGTTAAGTGTCGATTTAATGATTAAACCAACCAGACATGGATGCTGTTATTAGTAGGTTAATACAAGATATTGCGGATTTGAATTTAGCAGAGGCGAATGGAAATATAAGCATATCAGGCTCTACTGTAAATTGTAGGACTACAAGCGATCTGGCATCTACGGGGTTCTCAGACACGAATAGATTAGGAGACTCTACACAATTTGTTTGCGTGAAGAAATTAGATGTAACCGCTCAGATTAATTCGCCGAAATACTGTCAACATGAAGTTCAAACTAGAGTAATGTAACGGTTTAGATTAATGCGCCGACATATTTTCAAAGTGAAATTCATTACGCGGTACCAATTAAAACAAGCTAAATATGCTTTTGACCAATGACGTGCGATCTTGCCGCTGCATAACTATATAAGCACGTTGAATTTACCATGCAAAACACTTGACACTTCTGTTCTGGAGCTACGGAGGATGGCTGTCGCTCTCTCCATTTGACTGTCTATCTACCTGTCCTATGGACTTGCGTTTACCATGCTGTGTTATACTGTCTCTTAGACGTCAGTCATGCTAATCTTCTTGTTGCTTCACAACTAGTCGAACGTAATCGATTATGTATCAATCGGACTTCTGCGTGTGCCAGCTACTGCGTTTTTGCCGCAGATCTTCAACATGACATTTCTGAGACTTCGAACTGCAACGCATCTTTCTAATTTCGAAAACTCTACTTATTCTGGGCATCCACACAAAGGAACAACAGCCAATCAGCGCGAGCACTTAACAAGTGTCTAGAAGTACTTCTAGATACTGCAACAGTCTTTAACTTTCTCGACATTTACCGGAAAACGAAATTCCGATCCTGATAAGGGCCAACCACATTGACTGTCTCTTAGTATTTAAGGCTTTGTCTTCTTATTTGGAAAGTACACAGAATTTAATTGTGGCCTTGGCGTTTACATATTGGCGACCGCGCCAGGATACTGAAAACAGTATTGATTTTAGACTTGTTTAGATATAAAAAATCTCAGCGCAAAATTATAAATAAATTTGTCTCTTATTATATTTCTTTTGTGGGGTTCACATTTAAATCGATGGTAGCACACTGTCTCATTCTGTTCTTCACACTGTTTTGGAATATTTCTTAGTCAAAGCTTACTGTGGTTTTTCTTACTTGTTGTGTTTAAATAGTGTAAGCAGATCTGTGGTTTACTGTGGTTAAATCTCAAGTAAAAGTTGTGCCAAACTGAGGAAGCAAATTTTGATTTTAATATTTTGTGGAAGGAGATTTCGTCAATATTCTGTGATTAAATCTCTCAACACTGTTACCTAAACATTTTTCGTTCGTGTCAAACTGTGGACGCAGATTTTTGTAAGGGTTTAGTTATTATATTAAAATATTTATAGAGCAAGTTTGTTTAGAATTATTATTCTTTATATAGTTTAAATCACTTTATGTAATTTAAAGTACTGCAAGTAACATCAAAACATGAATACCACGAATTTTAAATTAGCTCAATGTCTATCCGCCAGTCTCACATCTGATGACGCTAGGCTATCCAATTTTGAGAGGTGTATTTCAGATTTGAGTAAAATTCTTGAAAAAAACGTCATAAACAGGACACATGCTAAAAGGACCACGGATCATCATCGTCTAAATCAGAATAACCGACATTCCAGACCACCTCGACCAGTCAGTCGATATTCTCCAAAAATTGGTGCTATAGTCACTAAAATTATTTTTATAATTGTCAAAATTGCTTGCATTGTTCGGAGAATTTATCAAACGGATGACAGTTTCATTACTTAGATAACTACAATCAACAAAAAGACAACTTTTTCTGTGTTTCACGTACAAAATTTCAAAAATCTACAGTGGCAGTTTATGTTGACTCCATTCGTCCAGACAGAATATGCCACATAAACAGCAAAACTGATTATTTCATTCGCAATGACCAGCCTATTTGTCTACACGAACCGGCCGAACTACCCGACGAACTTCTGCATCTTCTCGATTTCAAAACTTGCGAAGTATTCATCGTGGACACAGGCGCAACAGTTTTAGTTCACAAAGATGATTGCTTTGCCGAGGTGTCTCTAGACGTTTTACTTAAAACAGCTACAGGAGAGCCTATTCCTACTTATGGTTGCCCGTATCGCAATCTCAACATAGATTTACGACGTAAATTTTCTCACAAATACATCATCGCCAAGGTCTCACACAATATAAATGGCTTTGATTTCCTGTTGAAATATCGGCTCATTGTTGATCTTGCTAATCAAAAGACCAATGACCCCTCCATTGGACTTAAGCAAAGTTTTTAGACACTTGCCTCCGAACGTTTGGATTCACATGTCATTCAGTCAACCCCAGTGCATCATTCAACAGAGTTATCAACAGCTCTTTGAGAACGCAAGTCGTTCGAACTCAACAAGCCAGAACCACATGTCTCAGACAAAATGCACCATATCGTCACAACAGGTCAAACTATAGCAATCGAAAAACAACCACTACTCCCTGCTAAGCTGAAAGCTGCCGAAGATAAATTTTCAAGACAATTGGAAGAATGAATCATCAGACCATCAAAAAATTCATGGGTAACACCACTTCACATAGACTCCAAATCACACACAGCCTGCGAAGATTATCACATGCTAAATTCTGTGACTAAATGCGATGCATATCCCATTCCAAATATAAACACCTTACTTAATAAACTCAGAAGGGACAATTACCTTTCAATGATTGATCTCTGAACAGCCTACCATCACATCCCGATAGCGTCAGAAGATATTGAAAGGCTGCGGTCATCACTCCATTTTGTCTTTTCGAATACTTTTACATGCCTTTTGGTCACAAGTGTGCTACTCAGACATTTCAAAGATTCATGGACAACATACTCCGCGACGATGCAGCTTTCTGTAAGTTATATCCCGATGACATAATGGTTTTCAGTCGAGGCATAGTATCTCATGCCAAGCATTTACAAAATGCCCTTTCACACCTATCCACTCACGGACAGAAAATCAACTGTGACAAGACGCAGATTGCAATCACATCCGTGGATTTCCTATGGCATCATATTACGACACAAAGTATTCAAACTTTGCCGACCAAGGCAAATTCAATCAAGAATATAAAGTCATCAAAGACTGTTATTGAGCTGCAGAAAATTTTGGAAGTTATTAACTACTATCACAAGTTCATACTCGGCCTATCAAGACATATTTATCCGTTGTGTGGGCACTTGCGGAATCAAAAAGTATTTAGGAGGAACTCCATCATTTTTTGGTCGCATAAAGTCTAGAAATGACACCGTCCTGTCATCAATTCGTTAGCAAATTTTACATTGCTAACGCATTCAGACTTGCAAAGATCATTTCTACTCACGACAGATGATTTTGATTTTGCTATTGGAGCCACGTTGGAACAAGAGATCTACGGAGCTCGGAAGCTTCTGAGCTTTCTATTGGAGCCACTTTGGAATAAAAGATCGACGGATTTCGGAAGCCTATCAGTTTTTACTCGCGTACTCTCCAACAAGTAGAAAATTGTTATGACACTTTTTGTCGAGAACTCCTCGCCATCCACGACGCAGTTCATCACTTCATCAGCATCATCGGCAGCAGCAGATTTGTGTTTTACATATCATGCACCACTAGTTAGCGTAATACGAAATGCGACTTCTACTGTCGCAAAGTAACCTGCTAGAGTAGAAAGGCAGCTGTCATGTCTGATCGAATAAAAATTCTAAATCTTTCTTATTAAGGGCAAACAAAACTTAATTTCAGACGCACACTCTAGGCCAGATGTCACAATACAACCACCTTTGCTTTCGCCATTCTCAGTCAACTTCGTGACTCTCAGTGAACCTGTACTAATGCCATCACTCCTGCAAACAAACCATCGCGGATACACTAACATTCAGAGATCAGTAGCTTGTCAACCCACCAAGTTCTTATGCTAAATCTGAGAAGGTTTACTCATTGTTTATTTCACAGGTACGCAGCCAAACAAGCCAGTTCTGCCGACCAGTCTTCAGAGTAAATTTGTTGACTAAATTCACTCAATTTCTCACCCAGAAATCAAGGCGACTGTAAGGCTTCTTACAGATAGTTTCTGGGGTCACAGGCTCTGACAGAAAGCTATGGTAGAACGAGTGCATAGGAAACTCAAATCAGCTTTAGCGTACTAGACCATTAATGGCAACTGAGTTGATGCTGTACCTTTAGTCCTACTTGCTATGCGTTTCCGTGCACGTGAATCCATTAAAACGTCTGCGTCACAACTCTGATATGGCATGGATCTACGTCTACTATCCGCACACGATGACCCACAAGACGAAGCCACCCGCCTCCGACTCCATTTCAGTAACATGTCGGAACAGCAGCCGAGACATACACCTCGTCCAGTCTTCGTTTGCACGCAGCTCCACAGATGCAAGAGAGTACTCGTTCCCAATGACGCTGCTGTTGCACTATTACAACCAAAGTATTGCGATCCTTACCCGATTTTGCTCAGACAGCCGAAATACTTCATTAGTATGCAAGATGCGACACCTACATCAGTAAATATAGACAGGTTGAAGCCGTTTATCAAACCGCCTGATCCTGGCAAAATACAAGCGTCTCAGGCTCTATCTGTCTACAATCTCAACCGAAAAATAGATTTTTTTTGCATAACGTATAACTGATAATTCTTCTTACACTAATTTTTCGTTATTCTGCCGATTATATGTTTAATTTTTTGCGCACCACTTGCGCCCTATGTCACGCGACGTGACCTCTCTTGATCAACATGAATCATTTACCTTTCTCACGTGGTATAAGCAACTGTTCTTAGCTAACAATTGTGTGGCATTTTGAAGAGTTCTTCAGTACTATGCCATCTCTGCGGCACTGTTCAAACACACTTTTTGTGGTTACCATTTAATTTTCATGTATATATATATTATACATTGTACTGTTGCAACATATGGCTCATATCTGTGCTCACACTGCCTATTTTGGTATGACCAGCTATTTATTGCTAACGCCTTGTTTAGCAATACTAAGTAGTCATCGGCTTCATATCATGGTACAGGCCACTTTCAATACATATCTCAACTTCATCAGTTGCACAGTGACCACTCTACGAATATCATGACCACAGCGTCGAGCAATCACTAGCTCCTTTGGTCGTATTTCAAAACATTGACGGCGATCCAGCTTGCCCAGGTTTCAACTTAAACTTGGCAACCTCAGTGGTAATCTACCTTGAAATCATCACGCTGCGGCTCCCAAACTTTACACTGCTTTATTTTTCCTCACGCGGTATGACCGGCCACTACAGCTAACAATTTGTGTGGCAAATTCCTAGTTGTTATTTGACATCATATCAATATTGAAGCACCAACGAGCATGCTGCAGCCCAGCATTTACTGCAGATTTTCTATCAGCTATGGGCAGAATAATAATCAGTTGCTTAACTGGGTTCGAAATCTGCCTTATATTACCTATCAAGCTTTGCCGAGATGATTTTTTCAGAGAGGAAAGTGATGTAACAGCTCAGAAAAATTCGCCGACAAATTGCCCAAATGAAATTCAAATTTTATTTACGCGGTACTAATAAAAACAAGCGAAATTTGCCATTAACCAATTGCGTGTGAGCTTATGCTTGAAAACGCATATAAGAACTGTGCATTTAACAGGCATTTTCACACACGTTTGACATTTCCTACTGTGCACTACGCGTGATTGCTGTCGCGCTACACACTTGATTGTTTACCTACGCTGACTTCAGGACTTCGTAAATTACGCCGTGTCACCTAGTCACTTGGATCTCAGTCATGCCAATCTTCTTGTTGCTGCACAACTAGTCATACGGATCGATTATCTATTAATCGGACTTCTATGTGTGCCAGCCACCACGGTGCTGCCGTAGATCTTCAACAGGATAATTCTGAATATTCACACAGAAACTCACCTCTCTGGTTTCGTCTCCACAAAGAAGGAACTCCAGCCAATCAATCAGAGGCGACCTCAAGTGTCTTGGAGTACTTCTAGACACTGCAACACTACGTAACTTTCTTGGCATTTTCTGGAGAACGCAATCCCACTTTTTATATTCACAATATATTCCAGTTAAAACGAGTTTCAGTTTTCATTAGTGCATATTGGGATCGTTCAGGAACAGGTAATTTAATTACTATGCTTGTCACGCCTACTCTCTTTAGAGATTAAGCAATCGGGAGTGCAGTTTGCGTAAGAAGTACAGTCCTTCGCCTATTACTTGATTTATATATATATATATATATATATATATACATATATGATTAACATAGAGGCTAATTATCCATTTGAGGACACTGGTAGTATGGTATAGGTAGTTGTAGGCATAAACTTTAGAATAGAATAGAATAGAATATATTTATTTGGACTCAAACTACACATGTTTAATCAAATTATAATATTGGAAAATGTTCAATATAAAAAAGATATCACATTACATAAATATGTGCAATTAGTCTCATGTAGATAATTAAATCTCACTAGTTGTACTATACAATATATCAACATCAGAAAGTTTGGCTGTATAGAGTAATATATTCATCATCAAAAATAGGAAAAATTAAGGTTTACTTCGAGTGTAACATTATGCAAAAAATGAGAACCATGACTAGCAATTGATTGTATGTATTGTTGACTAACATGATGATATTGTAACACGCGGCTCCGTGTTACAACCCAACGAAGGTCAATTTTTACAAACGCTGTGCTCTTTAAGGTCAAATATTCTAACTCTGTCCTTAAACAGTATTTCTCTTAGCTGTGATTTTAGGAACAATCTCTTTTAGTCTCAAGCAGTTTTAATCGATATTTCTTGAACTGCAATTTTGTTTGTAATTAATAGTGTTTTTATAAAATAGAGAGAACCGCGCGCGATCCGAGAGGATCACGCGGTGGAATGTTGTGTCATTGCGGATTTATTTCACTTAATTTAGTGTCCACATAGAAGAATGGATTAATAGTTTGACATGAACTGAAAATATTGCAAGTAGTAAGCTAAAGCTTTTTTAGTTTTTTATCATTGAAGTCTTTAAACAATTTACATCTTCATTTTTAATGATAACTTTTAACGATGATTTTTACATGTCATCAGATGTTTTAGTCGATGGTATAAATACAATTCTGTTCAGACATTTGTGTAACAATAACCACTTGTGTGCAAAACATTTTCTCTATAAACATAAATCAATTTTACTATGTTCATATTATCATGTATTTTCAATCATATGACTATATTCATGCCAATCCAGACATTTGTGCTAAACATTTCGCTTTATAGACATAAATCACTTTATATTTATATGTGCTTTATTGTGTGGAATATATACATGAAACCTTTCTTCGGCCTTCTAATATTAACCTTCTGAAAAGGAACAGACTGATTGAATGCTCGGGTACTAATAATAGCAACCATTGATATGTAGTAGGGGTACAAAATGAGGAACGAGATAGCAACAGCGAAGAGTACCCCTACATTATGGTGCCCCGGTTCGTCGAACTCACAGCCAGTAAGGAATTAATAAGCAGCTAGATTTTGAGAAATTCAAGCACTTTCAATGAAGGCCACTAAACACGTTATTGCCTCGGAAACGGCTGCACAAACCCGCGCACAGACACGACGTTCAAATGGGCGTGGTCACCCTCAACAACTCAGGTGATTCCGCCCATGGAAGGTTCGGAAGACGGGTGGGGTCAGCCTCCTCGGCGGCAGCAGAGGCTGAGCACCCCAAATTGTTGGCCGCTCCACGTCTGATGGCTCGAAGCACGTTGCCTTCGCGGTAGAGCGCAATCAAACTAGTGTCTTTACAGCGACGTCTCCAATTAAGTCCTGCTTCAAACGCCCAAATGCCAGCAATCAATCTCATCGCCGGTTGCCACTATCAACATACTTTCTCATCCGTGACGCAATCTCTGGCGAATGAATTGTCATAGACACTGGATCAGATGTAAGCTCACTACGCCACAATTATCTCGAACCAACCCACCCAGTCGACACCAACAGTCTGACCTGCGCGAATGGCTCCAACTTAGCGACGTTTGGGGTACGAGTACACACAATCTCGTTCTCCAACTCAAAATGATGTCTCAAATATACGTTCATCATCGACAACACGACATGAAACATCATTGGACGTGACTTTCTCGAACACTTCGACCTAACCATCCGTCCAAGAACGCGAAAAATAGAGGAGCCAGTATCAGTGTTGACAGAACCAAAATCAGTCATTATACGGCATGAAAGAGCAATAACATTTCCTGTAAGGTTAGCCCCCTTCATTGTGTACTAATTTTCACTGTCGGTGGGGTGTATGTAACACGCGGCTCCGTGTTACAACCCAACGAAGGTCAATTTTTACAAACGCTGTGCTCTTTAAGGTCAAATATTCTAACTCTGTCCTTAGACAATATTTCTCTTAGCTGTGATTTTAGAAACAATCTCTTTTAGTCTCGAGCAGTTTTAATCGATATTTCTTGAACTGCAATTTTATTTGTAATTAATAGTGTTTTTATAAATTAGTGAGAACCGCGCTCGATCCGCGAGGATCACGCGGTGGCCTGTTGTGTCGTTGCGGATTTTTTTCACTTAATTTAGTGTCCACATAGAAGAATGGATTAATAGTTTGACATGAACTGAAAATATTGCAAGTAGTAAGCTAAAGCTTTGTTAGTTTTTTATCATTGAAGTCTTTAAACAATTTACATCTTCATTTTAAATGATAACTTTTAACGATGATTTTTACATGTCATCAGATGTTTTAGTCGATGGTATAAATACAATTCTGTTCAGACATTTGTGTAACAATAACCACTTGTGTATAAAACATCTTACTTTATAAAAATAAATCATTTTACTGTGTTCATATTATCATGTATTTTCAATCATATGACTATATTCATGCCAATCCAGACATTTGTGCTAAACATTTCGCTTTATAGACATAAATCACTTTATATTTATATGTGCTACATTGTGTGGAATATATACGTGAAACCTTTCTTCGGCCTTCTAATATTAACCATCTGAAAAGGAACAGACTGATTGGATGCTCGGGTAGTAATAATGGCCACCATTGATAAGTAGTAGGGGTACAAAATCAGGAACGAGATAGCGACAGCGAAGAGTACCCCTACATTATGGTGCCCCGGTTCGTCGAACTCACAGCCAGTAAGGAATTAATAAACAGCTGGATTTTGAGAAATTCAAGCACTTTCAATGAAAGCCACTACACACGTTATTGCCTCGGAAAAGGCTGCACATACCCGCGCGCAGACACGACGTTCAAATGGGCGTGGTCACCCTCAACAACTCAGGTGATTCCGCCCATGGAAGATTCGGAAGACGGGTGGGGTCAGCCTCCTCGGCGGCAGCAGAGGCTGAGCACCCCAAATTGTTGGCCGCTCCACGTCTGATGGCTCGAAGCACGTTGCCTTCGCAGTAGAGCGCAATCAAACTATTGTCTTTACAGCGACGGCTCCAATTAAGTCATGCTTTAAACGCCCAAATGCCAGCAATCAATCTCATCGCCGGTTGCCACTATCAACATATACTCATCGTGACTTTTGTCTCTGGCGAATGGTGTCGCAGACACTGGATCAGATAGCAAGCTCACTACGCCACGAATTATCTCGAACCGTACCAATCGACACCAACAGTCTGACCTGCGCAGATGGCTCCCAACTTAGCGACGTTTGGGGTACGAATACACAAAATCTCGTTCTCCAATTCAAAATGATGTTTCAAATATCCGTTCATCATCGCCAACACGACATGAAACGTCATTGGACGTGTCTTTCTCGAACACTTCGACTTAACCATCCATCCAAGAACGCTAGAGGTAGAGTAACCAGTATCAGTGTTGACAGCCAAAACCAGTCCGAGCAATAACACTTCCTGTAAGGTTAACCCCTTCATTGTGTATTAATTTTCACTGTCGGGGGAATGTATATAACACGCGGCTCCGTGTTACAACCCAACGAATGTCGATTTTTACAAACGCTGCTCTTTAAGGTCCAAATATTCCCCAACTCTGTCCTTAGACAATATTTCTCTGCTGTGATTTTAAAACAATCTCTTTTTAGTCTCGAGCAGTTTTAATCGATATTTCTTGAACTGCAATTTATTTGTATTAATAGGTGTTTTATAAAATAGAGAACCGCGCGATCCGCGAGGTCGCAGTGATCTATTTATTGTCGTGCGGATTTATTTCATAATTTAGTGTCCACATAGAAGAATGGATTAATAGTTTGACACTTGAACTGAAAATGTATTGCAAGTAGTAAGCTAAAAAAAAAGCTTTGTTAGTTTTTATCATTGGAGTCTTTTAAACAATTTACATCTTCATTTTAATGATAACTTTTAACGATGATTTTACATGTCATCAGATGTTTTTTAGTCGATAGGTACAAAATACAATTCATTCAGACATTTGTAAATATAGCCCTTGTGTACAAAACATTTTTCTCTATAAACTATAAATCAATTTTACTATGTTCATATTATCATGTATTTTCAATCATATGACTATATGCCAATCCAGACATTTGTGCTAAACATTTCGCTTTATAGACATAAATCACTTTATATTTGTATGTGCTACGTTGTGTGGAATATATACATGAAACCTTTCTTCGGCCTTCTAATATTAACCATCTGAAAAGGAACAGACTGATTGAATGCTCGGGTACTAATAATAGCAACCATTGATATGTAGTAGGGGTAAAAATCACGAACTAGAAAGCAACAGCTAAAAGTACCCCTACATTATGGTGCCCCGGTTCGTCGAACTCACAGCCAGTAAGGAATTCATAAACAGCTAGATTTTGAGAAATTCAAGCAGTTTCAATGAAGGCCACTACACACGTTATTGCCTCGGAAACGTCTGCACATACCCGCGCACAGGCGCGACGTTCAAATGGGCGCGGTCACCCTCAACAACTCAGGAGGATCCGCCCATCGAAGGTTCGGAAGACGGGTGGGGTCAGCCTCTTCGGCGGCAGCAGAGGCTGAGCACCCCAAATTGTTGGCCGCTCCACGTCTGATGGCTCGAAGCACGTTGCCTTCGCGGTAGAGCGCAATCAAACTATTGTCTTTACAGCGACGGCTCCAATTAAGTCATGCTTCAAACGCCCAAATGCCAGCAATCAATCTCATCGCCGGTTGCCACTATCAACATGCTTTCTCATCCGTGACGCAATCTCTGGCGAATGAATTGTCATAGACACTGGATCAGATGTAAGCTCACTACGCCACAATTATCTCAAACCAACCCACCCAGTCGACACCAACAGTCTGACCTGCGCGAATGGCTCCAACATAGCGACGTTTGGGGTACGAGTACACACAATCTCGTTCTCCAACTCAAAATGATGTCTCAAATATACGTTCATCATCGACAACACGACATTAAACATCATTGGACGTGACTTTCTCGAACACTTCGACCTAACCATCCGTCCAAGAACGCGAAAAATAGAGGAGCCAGTATCAGTGTTGACAGAACCAAAATCAGTCGTTATACGGCATGAAAGAGCAATAACATTTCCTGTAAGGTTAGCCCCCTTCATTGTGTACTAATTTTCACTGTCGGTGGGGTGTATGTAACACGCGGCTCCGTGTTACAACCCAACGAAGGTCAATTTTTACAAACGCTGTGCTCTTTAAGGTCAAATATTCTAACTCTGTCCTTAGACAATATTTCTCTTAGCTGTGATTTTAGAAACAATCTCTTTTAGTCTCGAGCAGTTTTAATCGATATTTCTTGAACTGCAATTTTATTTGTAATTAATAGTGTTTTTATAAAATAGAGCGAACCGCGCGCGATCCGCGAGGATCACGCGGTGATCTGTTGTGTCATTGCGGATTTATTTCACTTAATTTAGTGTCCACATAGAAGAATGGATTAATAGTTTGACATGAACTGAAAATATTGCAAGTAGTAAGCTAAAGCTTTGTTAGTTTTTTATCATTGGAGTCTTTAAACAATTTACATCTTCATTTTTAATGATAACTTTTAACGATGATTTTTACATGTCATCAGATGTTTTAGTCGATGGTATAAATACAATTCTGTTCAGACATTTGTGTAACAATAACCACTTGTGTGCAAAACATTTTCTCTATAAACATAAATCAATTTTACTATGTTCATATTATCATGTATTTTCAATCATATGACTATATGCCAATCCAGACATTTGTGCTAAACATTTCGCTTTATAGACATAAATCACTTTATATTTGTATGTGCTACGTTGTGTGGAATATATACATGAAACCTTTCTTCGGCCTTCTAATATTAACCATCTGAAAAGGAACAGACTGATTGAATGCTCGGGTACTAATAATAGCAACCATTGATATGTAGTAGGGGTAAAAATCACGAACTAGAAAGCAACAGCTAAAAGTACCCCTACATTATGGTGCCCCGGTTCGTCGAACTCACAGCCAGTAAGGAATTCATAAACAGCTAGATTTTGAGAAATTCAAGCAGTTTCAATGAAGGCCACTACACACGTTATTGCCTCGGAAACGTCTGCACATACCCGCGCACAGGCGCGACGTTCAAATGGGCGCGGTCACCCTCAACAACTCAGGAGGATCCGCCCATCGAAGGTTCGGAAGACGGGTGGGGTCAGCCTCCTCGGCGGCAGCAGAGGCTGAGCACCCCAAATTGTTGGCCGCTCCACGTCTGATGGCTCGAAGCACGTTGCCTTCGCGGTAGAGCGCAATCAAACTATTGTCTTTACAGCGACGTCTCCAATTAAGTCATGCTTCAAACGCCCAAATGCCAGCAATCAATCTCATCGCCGGTTGCCACTATCAACATACTTTCTCATCCGTGACGCAATCTCTGGCGAATGAATTGTCATAGACACTGGATCAGATGTAAGCTCACTACGCCACAATTATCTCGAACCAACCCACCCAGTCGACACCAACAGTCTGACCTGCGCGAATGGCTCCAACTTAGCGACGTTTGGGGTACGAGTACACACAATCTCGTTCTCCAACTCAAAATGATGTCTCAAATATACGTTCATCATCGACAACACGACATTAAACATCATTGGACGTGACTTTCTCGAACACTTCGACCTAACCATCCGTCCAAGAACGCGAAAAATAGAGGAGCCAGTATCAGTGTTGACAGAACCAAAATCAGTCGTTATACGGCATGAAAGAGCAATAACATTTCCTGTAAGGTTAGCCCCCTTCATTGTGTACTAATTTTCACTGTCGGTGGGGTGTATGT
>JAQBSW010012621.1:0-16232 GCA_029291075.1 Eudiplozoon nipponicum
AATGTTTGTGACTGCATTGAAATTGTGCTGTCGAAATTTTTATAGTCAAGTTCATGTATGCGAGACTGCTAGAGGTTAGAGCCGCATATCAAACTTTAATTTACATATAAATTCAATGCGGTTTGATCCTCGCTGGTCAGTTTGCCGTCGTACTCTGATGATGATCATAGAAGGTCGAAACGCGTCAGTGCGTTGCGTTTGGCGGTAGTTTTGTTATGTTTTTCGACGACTGGTTAAATATAATGGGATTGGTGTTTACTTCAAGATCGCAAACTTGATTTAAAGAATTCATTCAGTAGTCCTCTTTCGTCCTTATTGGCAGCTCAACACGTACCGTCCACAATTCGCTGCGGACAGTACATTATGAGTTCTCAATAAGAACGAAACCGGTCTACTGGATGAAGTGTCTTTTCGAAACTATCCAATGCTTAATTTATACGGACAAATGTATGTACATAATGTGTCGGGTGTTCATATCAAGATTGCAACCTTGATGAAATTAATTTTTATCAGCGCCCGCACAACCAATGTCCGTTTAAAAAAGTAGTTCTAAGTACAACGCGCTTTCTCGATTCCGAACAGCTCTTCTATAATTACGAAACGATAGTCTAGGTGGCATAAATTTTCAAATAAGCTTTTAAATACGAATACTATAAAATGTTCTTATTCCTTTTATTAATTACGGTAATCAGAAAATGCTTCAATTGGTTAATATATGCTATGCATTATAATGATTTAATTTAATATTTGATGACAAAATAGGTGGTTGAGTAGATGAAACATGGTGACTTCATAAAAAAAAGAGATCAGAGAGTAGGATCAACTATTTTTCTTACATGGAAGCTGCGTAATGATAATTATTAGACACGATTTATGATCTGCAATATAAGATGTGACTGATGCTTATCTTAAGTCCGCAATCTAGATTTAAATACTTGCTATCATCAACCACGAAAGGAATAATGTATCTACAATCTATGCAAGTACAGCGTTTGACATATTACTACGCAGTAAAAGCTGGATTTCTGATTTGCATTAATTTGTATATATATTAAGAATTTATCCTCGTGTGTCGATTTGCGGCTGTACTCTGTTGATGACCATGAAACGTGTAAACGCGTCAGTACATACAACTGACAATGGTTTGGCCATGTTCTTCAACTAGTTAAATAAAACAAAATTGATTTTTACCTCAAGAACTTGGACTTCGTTTGAACTATTAACTCAAGCTATTATTCTATCTCGCATAGGAGAAATATTCACCAGATTGTAATAAGCAAGTAAAGGATATTTTTACATAAGAGGTAATTTTATTATTGCTCGAGACGTGATCGGGATGAAAATGTCTAATATCAGTGCTCTCTTTGCAATTGTGTGCTGTAGTGACACTATTTTGCTGAGCTGATAGTTATACATCAAGGAGTTAATTTACCATTTGGCTTCGTACTAGTAGGCAATTACATGTTAATCAATATTTCTATTCCGAAAGTGGTCGTCGACTTCGAAAGAATCGAATTAAATTTCAGGAAGTTTCTAAGTTTGCAAGTAATACGGAAGCTGTGTACGATGTGGAATGACTACACTTTACCTTTTGCGGTTTAATCCTCACTGGTCAGTTTTCCGTCGTACTCTGATAATGATCATGGAAGGTCGAAACGTGTCATTAAATGTGACTGACGGTAGTTATGCTAGGTTGTTCGATGACTAGTTAAACACACTGGACTGTTGTTTATTTCAGTCTCGCAAGTTTAATTTAAAGAATCGTTACCACTATTCGCGCTATCGATGAACGTTTAATCGTATTACCTATACACATTTTATCCTATCATTATGCTCCATTAATTTTCAATGTTGACAAATCGAGTATGCCCTAACGCATTCGAGTTACGTCCATTAAGCATAAATTTGTCTAAAAATGCACATACAGTAAAATGTCAATTTTGTGCTTCATATGTGGTTTCAGCTCAAATTTTCCAGTATTAAATGAGAAATACGAACCGAATTAACCTGGAGAGGTTTGAATTCTGTTTTACTTTAGGTCTGAAATAAATGCACTGTTCTTATCTTCCATGCATCTAGATACGCTGTGCTTGTCCCAGAATTACCCATATATGCCAACAAAACGTCAAATAATGTCATTTTGACAGTAGTTCGCACGTCAGAATAACGATTTAAAATTAAAAAAAGAATTTCAAAATTAATCTTAAAAAACGCTTATAGAGTACGAAAAAGAAATAATTATAATTTTAGTGTTCAAGAGTTTTTACTTCATTGTAATTTGTGTCTCCTTTGTAGGTGTGCCTTTGGCAGTATCATTTAGGAAATATCACATATTGCATCATAAATACCAGGGAGATGACGAGCTTGATATAGACATACCCTCTCATTTGGAGGGGAAATTTTTTACAACTTCTGCAACAAAACTGCTTTGGCTATTCTTACAACCTGTTTTCTACACCTTCAGGCCAATATTGCGATTGCCATTGCCGCTGACATCATTAGAGGTATGATTCATTTCATTTTTAAAATTAAACAATAAAATAGTCTTCATTTAAATCTTGTTTTCCAAATTGAATCAACCTTCGTGGTGAAAGGTAAAATATTTTTCTTTGCATCGACGCCTTGACAATTTGTTCACACCAAGCACGTGATTCGTATGCAATAGTTTTTCATCAAGTTAATTTACATTATGGCCAACCATAAAGTGCCGCTGACACATGTAGAATGTTCGATTAAACTCTTGAACCAATGGTCGAGTTAAACGATACACAGTCGTTTTAACTTTCTTTGGAGCACAGCAAAACTGACCAAATATGCAACGATTTCTGATCATTGACGGCATAATAAAATAAATTGGTAAACAATATGACTATGAATTTCGTCGAAGTTCGTATTCAAACCAATTGACGGACAAAAGTTGTTTAACAGTGTTCCAGCATCCAACGACAGAATCACCACAAAACAGATACTTAAGATTAATCAATTGAAGATTGGCCCATAACTTGAAACAAATTAAATAGATAAATATCATTTAAGTATATGATAAGCGAAGTGTCGTTAATTCGATTCCTTCTTATAATGTAAATGACTAATGCTGAATTTTCTAATAACAACAAAGCCGAAAAATGTTCGGCAGGCGGTCATTCCAGCTAAGATTATTTTAAATATGAGTCATTTTAATATTCTTTTTTTAGCGCTCATTAGGCAATTTAAACACATTAAACGTAAACGTTATTCAAGCAAAATTCAACTACTGCACGAAACTGCGTAACTAATAGATCATACACATAATAAATAGTGTTAGTTACATAATTTGAAAATAATGCCGTTTCCATTTCTGGCGACTAGACTTTACTGTTTTTGTGATAGTTAGCTTGCCTTTACGAAACATTGGGCTATACTAGCGTTGCCCCAGCGCGGATAGACATTTCCATACTACGCATGTCAATAAGGAGCTGTAAGGGCGAAACGGTCTCACCTCCCCATTGAGAATGGTCAACCTAGTGTTAATGTAAAGCCCACATGTTACTATTTAAACTATTTTTGTGCGACAGTTAAGCATCAGGATAATATTCTGATGTGGTAGAAATAGTAGTAGTAGTAGTATTAGTGGTAGTAGTAGTAATAATAATAATAATAATAATAATAATATTAATAATATTAATAATAATAATAATTATTATTATTATTATTATTATTATTAGTTGTCTTAGTCGTTGTATAAATAGTAGTCGTAATAGTAATTGCAGTAGCAGTAACAGTAATAGTAGTATTAGTAGTAGTAATAAAATATTCAGTAGTAGTATTAATAGTAGTAGTATTAGTGGTAATAATCAGCAGTAGTAGTAGTAGTAGTAGAAGCAGTATCAGTAATAGTAGTGTTAGTAGTACTAGCATTATTAGCAGAAGTAGTAAGAGATGACAACGCTGAAGAATAGATCATCATTTATTTTTGTTTAGGTTACGATAGGCATTAATTTTTTTTTTAATTTACGGAGTTAAAATAAGCCTCAGCCTAATGTTTTGGTCTGCCAACTTACATGCAGCG
This sequence comes from Eudiplozoon nipponicum, assembly GCA_029291075.1. Classification (NCBI taxonomy): domain Eukaryota; kingdom Metazoa; phylum Platyhelminthes; class Monogenea; order Mazocraeidea; family Diplozoidae; genus Eudiplozoon; species Eudiplozoon nipponicum. Next base: position 4,049 of record JAQBSW010012621.1, read on the forward strand.
CGATACAGTTTACGGTGTCTGAACACTGTGCATAAACTGAACACTGCGCGCGCATGTATTAGATCAGTAATTCAACTACAGTTGTATGATTTAACAAAACATTACACATTCAATAGTTTCATCTGTTAAACTTGTGAGGAAAAGCTGACTGATGTAGGCTATCGATAAGTTTAGCTGAAATATTTCAGAAAAAGAAAACTACTGTAACAATGAAAGCTGCTTTAGTCAAAACGCAGATCAGGTAATTTCAATTAATCCAGGTTCGCAAAAACAATCTGCATTCAAGAAAAATTACAAATTAGCCCGTGAAAATTGCCTTTCTGGACAACACAAAAATAAACTAACCAATCTGCAAATCGTTAATGGAAGACAATTACGTTTAACAATGCAAATAGATGTATAAAAATCGCCTGTCTGTTACAAATACCAGAATTAATGATACAAAGTATATTAAATCTCATTTAACTATAGGTTCTAAATCTTGACAGACAAAAACATAAATAAGAAGTCAGCTGTAAAATTTGGCATAATGTTATGGAAATAATGGAGACGGCCAACCTATGCAATACGCACAGAATAAATAATTAACAGATCATTTTCTATCCAAAAAAAGTGGCAATAACAGGCATTTTATATAGGCATCATATTTGTCTGACAAATAACCGTTGAATTTTTGCGGAGTATAGTTACAGAGACAAATTCTTTGTTTAAAACCATTGGTGAGTCAAAAAAATAAAATAGAAATAGAACGGTTTCGGAACGGGGTTATCACATTTGCTTAAATCTGTTACTATGAGTATTGTGCTGTGTATATATGGGATTATTGGCCTGATGATGGAACGGGAATTGCTGTTCCGAAACTTTGCCAGTAAACAAAGATTGCGTAACACCGCATTTTTTATGGTTAGTATGAACAATTTTGAAGCCTTCGGAAGAAAGGGACGAATACGCACCCAGACTGATCGAGGGCAAAGCATACATGGAAATAGTCATCAATCGGATCTTTGTGAAACTGTTAGTGCAAAGCTACAACCCGCGTAAACAAAACGCGGCATTGCAAAATTTCAAATAGGACTCAGAATTCATGGTCTACGTTCGTAGGTAGTCCAATTATGCAGCCATGGATTTATATTTATTGAGCAACTCAACTAAAGCATCTATATTCACAGTCAATACTGTAATTAGCAATAACAATTTTATTAAATAGTAATCTAAACAACTATGTCAGATGAAGTAAATTAAATTCTTTCATTAAAGTATATTAAAAGGTTGGTCTTAGACATGCTCTTTTCATTATGGATGTAATAAAATATTTCCAGATAGGCTAAATTTTGCCTATCTGAACTAATTTGTTACTATTTACAGAATACCTAAAACACAACTGCATGTATGTAATAGTTCTTTGCAAAGCATAATACATAACTATTATAAATTTAGTTGACATATATTATGAATACCAGATGTGAAAAATGATGCCAATCGAGGTCAAATGGTATGGATTTTCTGGAGTAAAATGTAATCATAACTGACTGTAATACTCAATTTTAGTTAAATTTAGTCAATCATGAGACTCACAGTTTTTTAATATTCTTTTTCAGTCTGGATATCTCGAAAACCATTTTGCTGATATGCCATGCATGCTTGGTATATATTTTGTGCAGTGAGTTGGCGAAAAATCACAATGCCGAAGACTTTATACGAAACCAACTTTATTGTTGCCTGAATACACTTTCGTAGAGGAGATTGTACCGTCCAAGTTAGGAGTTGCCTTTAAGCACGAAACGCTTGAGCACACGAGATTGTACCTTTCGTTTATGCTGACTTTGGTATACTCTTCTGGATCTGTTTAAACTAATCTGTTACTATTTACGCAATACCCAGTACAAAATCATAAATGACGTATCTGAGACCGTATCGGAAATTATACTTACCCGGGTAAATTTAGATTTTTATTGCAAAATTCGAGCTAACTTTATGCTTCATAATAATCAACCGCTAAATGCAGGAGAATTAGCAAACAGTATCACTTGTTAATTTAACAAAAAAACGTTTAAACCGTATTTTGAACCATTTTGAGGACGCATTGCTAAAGCTGCCCTAAGGGTATGTTCTCATTCTGAGAACAAGTCTTGCTCACCTTATTGAAAAGCTGCCATAATATAGATAAAGACTACTGGTATACATTATTAATTTCGTGCGATGTTAAATGAAATCGTATCACACTACTATTTTGTTTAGAGCCATAAAGCTTGCATCAATTAGACCAGGAGACCAGCGGGATTCGCGCAATCTTTGATAAAAGTCAGACTAGTGAGGGTCCAAATGAAGCCTTAACCTGTCAATCACATAGCAGTTGGAATTTCATGTGTTCTCAACATTTATCGGAAGAGCTTAGCGGTTCCAAATAAAATTGTCATGGATTTGTTATTTGCACACAGCAGTCCTGGACAATACTAAGATGTTGACTTATAAGGACAATAGCATGGTGTAGTAAATAGAGTGCATTTTCCATAACTTTCTACACTTCGGTTATTTCTATAATTTATATTCATACCTGTTATTATTTTAATGAATAATAAACAATAAACCAAATCCAATAAAGGGAGACAGAGATCTTTCGCACGGTAGAATCCAGAGGAACCAATTTCAATAAGGAATAATTAACTTGGCTTCTTCACTGAAATCTGTTATTTGCTAGACTCTCATATATTTTTGCCTATGCAATTGTCTCCTGGTTAGTAAGAGTACGGTCTGCTATGATCAAGTGACATATATAGGGAATAATATTATTCCGCCAAAAGACGGCCAGTCTACCCCTCCTACAGTTCCAACCAACCACTGGAGTTGATCCTATGGTTTGGCAAACAGGATGTGAAATTGGACTTCTCTTACAATGTTCCAACCAGTGCAAGCAGCATTAAAAAAAGAGGTTCAATTTTGATGAAACATCAATTTAGCAGCCATATGAAACTGGTTGGCTAGTAATCTTTGCTCATTATCAATGCTCAGATTTCAAAAACTTAAATTTAATCGATTAAATACTTTAATTAACAATCATTTCCAGACACTGACTACAGTAGTGTGTCATTTCGCATATCTCCGCAGCATAATACAGGACTCACAGTATGGTTAACTTAATGACATCGAACTTGGTGTTCAGTGAAACAGACTTGGGTTACCAGAGGTCTGTAATTTTTCAAAAAACAGCAGCATTAATGCTAGGTTATTTGGAAATCTCGGCAGAAGCCGATCCGTTTTACGTCAATATAAATTCTATGTAAACGAATTCCGAAACAACAAGAAGGACACCTCCGCCGATTTCCAATCAATAGAGTATTGCAGTGCCCACAGAAAGACTGAATCGCCAGTAAAATAAAACAGGTTTGAGGTAATTACGCATCTTTGTCGAACGCCGGAGCCAATCAATAAAGTTTCAGAAACCCCTACTGGTACGAGCACATTCCGATGAGTCATTATAACGGCCCTTGTGCAATAGTACATTTTTTGGCCAGGGCATCATCATTTGCATGGCTCACCACAAACTTACACGTGAGACAGACTCGAAAGCTGCTTAGCAGTCTATGGAAGCAGAAATAGTGTGTCGCTGATAAGGGTTGCACAATTCTTTAGTGAAGCGAAATGTATTATTTTGGACTATGTATCACATCTCCAGTCAAAATCCTGTCTGAATTCGCCTAGATTGCTTTTCTCGCTCTTCGCGAAATATTCTGAGTATAGTATCAGTGACTACCTTTAATGCAGCACAGTGAAAACATATACCACAGTAGTTAGCAGGAGTGTTAGTGTCACTTGTTTTGTGGATGGGCACCGCATCGTCAGACCTTTACTCGTTTGGGACGAATTCCACCCTCCAGATTTCAGTAATTAGCGTATGCAACTCAGTCTCAACATTTATTTCACCGTAATTGAAAAATTCAGAATGATTGCCATCGCCTTCAGCGGGTTTGCAGTTACGCAAGTTTCTGCTGTTTCACCAAAAGCAGTAGTTTCCAGGTCCATCTCGTAATAATTTCAAGGGGTTGCATCATATCCAACAACCCCGTTTGCAAAGTTTCGCGGACCTAAGAGATTCTAGAAGTGGTTTAAAAGTTGCGCTTAAGAAACTGATGTCTTTCATACCTTCTCGGAAGAATAACCACATTAAAATAATTTGTTAAACTTCGACACAATTTCCAGCTCATTGGTGACATTAGGCCTGGGATATTCTTCATCCGCCACGTGGCAGGCGGTAAACTCCCTGTAAAGCTTACGAAACAGAGTGCAGTTCCTCATATTTTCATAGCAGATGCCACATTTTGCAGAATATTGGTTTTAATTGAATTAACAAACAAGCTCTCGTGGTCTTTCATAAGGCTGCATGTGCTACGTGAAACACTGTCGGCTGAAGCAACGGGAGGTCCTGCAGAAGCATAAGCGACCCTGAAAGCATTCTGCAAATCTCTATTCAGCTGCATTGTACAGCTATTCGGACGCAACACGGACTGACACATGGAGCAGAATTTCAATCTCATTCTATCGACCAAAGTAATGTGGTCAGACCAAGTATTTGAGCCTGTACACCACACATGATACGCTCTCGCGTCCTGGACAGAAGACAACCAACATCTGAGTTCGATGATATCCTGAGTCAAAGAAAAATTTTGTTCAGCCTTATCAATCTACGGAATGGACTCGCATAGCATCTAGAAGTCGGCTCAACATAAGATGGCCCTGTGGATAGCAAAGTCTTGGACACCGTGCCATTCGTAAGGATTTCTATTAAAGTTAATTTCTTAGACCGTCTTTTATTATGCAATTGGATTTCTGAAACCATGGTTCAGTGTCGCACACGTCTATGCTGATAAAATTGATGCGACCTACGAGAACAGAGTTATATTAGATTTCTGGCATGGTGATAGTTGCTGCGGGTAAATTGTAAAACAAAATATTAATAAATGAATATATCTACCTTATGTGTCGTGTTATTGCAAACACAAAAAGTTATCATTGTTGTGTTTAGACTTTATTCGAAAATGAGTGACGAAAATTGATTGTAAGAAGAAAAATATATATGCATCTCTAGGACAAGGAGCTTGATTAACATTGAGTTATTATGCAGCATTCCAGAGCATTGTGAGGCAAGCTTGTCGTAAGAGTAGTGGAAAGAGTTTCGAATCCAGTAAAATACAATTTACTGCTTTTATAATGCGCTCCTCCAAAAGAACTCGCGGAGGTTACTCGAGAAACGCAAAAGATCGTATGCCAGCAAATTAGAGCCATCTCCATAGGTGTTCTGAACTCCAATGTTTAAAATTGCAGAAGAAGGTGGTTCGCTTCGACCGAAAATTGACTTTTGGTGAGTAAACGTGATCCGTAATCAATACCTGTCACGCGCCATCTGGGTGCACAACTAGCAGATGACAAGGTGTCTGCCGAGCTTGACATAAATCAAGGGAATTGAACATTTTGAGTCCGGACTGAAGACCGATTAAAAGTGATATTTCAGGTAGCCCCAAGACCATTACTTACTTACTCGGGCAAAATTTTGTCTAAAGAATGTGCCAAATGTGTTGAGAGGAAGTAAGGACTCCTCGTTGAGCTATTTACTCATTACGGATGCATAGGTTGACTATTAATTTGAGCCACCACGTAACAATAATAGTGGGCATGAATGCAGATGATTTTGCTCAACATCAAAGAATAGATCGGCAAGCGCGTTTTCACGGTCATGCAGTTTCCGTTGACGGTTGTATGAGATTAGATTCAAGCATACACCCTTTCAAGTGTTATTCGGCATCAATCACTAAAATAAAATCGCGATGGTGTATTTCATGATGCATTCTTGCAGACAATGCTATTCGGCAACCATTGTCGGTGAACAAATGAGGCCTAAGCCGCGTTTGGGCATTTTAAGAAAATGTTGATAAATTCTATTATTTGTACTTGCTCAGTAGAAAACACGTAAATTGTAACAAACACAGAAGATAATTATTATAAGCGGATGGACTCCACTTGATATATAAGTCAGTCTCAAAAAAGAAAAGCAGAAACCAACCGTTGCCGAAAAACAGCTACAGGCAGTACGACGGGATTTACGTACATTTAGATATTTTGTCATCGATGGGCATATAGACTGCGTTACCGATCCAAAATCAATAGTGTATTGGTGATCTCTAGGTACTGAAATGGAACGAGTACATTGGGCAATTGGAGAGTTAGAGTAACCTGAATCAACGAATAATCATCGAGCATGATACAAGAATGCTGCAGTCGATGCGCTCAGTAGAATTTCTGTTCTTCAGATGTCGCCATTTATCAGTCTTCGGTGCACAGAGCATCGATATAACATTCCAAATAAAAGTCAAACAGATACACTACGCAAAATCCATGTCCGTATCAAATAGATATTTAACTCTTAAATAGACTACAATTGCGGAAAGAAGAGAAATTAGCATAATGGTTGATCAAAAGGTTCTTACCAGAAAGGCTGATTGTTATTTTCCATAAAATGCTGCAAAATTTTTGCGCTTGGTGCACTCTCAAAACACTGTGTTTGCAGTTGTATTTGCCAGGCGCAACAAAATAGACAATTATGTATTAGGTGTTCCGCAACTTGTAACAAATTAGTTCAAATATATCTGAAGGATAAACCAAATTTAGCATAAACGGAAAGTATAATCCTATGTGCACATTCGTTTCGTATATCAGGGCGACTCATCAGTAGAAGACGGTAATACAACCTATAAGCACTATAAATTTTGGTGAGGAATAAGGGAAAATTGGACGTTACAATCTCCTATAGTTATGATGGATGAAATAGTCTTTGTTATTGCACCACAAAATATCTTGACTATTTTGTTTCTTCAAACATGCCAGTTGCAAAATTTTATATTCCATTCGATTAAAATTACTGAATTTCTCCTCTTATACTTTTCAAACCCTTTCTAAATCATATCTGTTCCTTTAGAAGAATAAACTTGAAAACTTTCTTTCGAGCAAAATTTTGAATTTCTTGTATATCTCATTTGCTAAAATTTTTACCAATATGAAAATGTATTCTAAAATGCAGTTAATAAATTCAAAACACAACATTTCTACAAAAAAGTCATGAAATTATGTAGAAACCATAATGTGCGGTGATAAAAATACTTTAAAACCTGGCAATGTTCTTCATCATCATCATCATCACCATCATCACCATCATAATAATCATCATCATCATTATTATCATCATGCATAACAATACAAAAGTCATTTGTAACTAATGCGTTACTGCCATATAAGCATAAAAAGAATAACAAAAATTAAGATTTTTAACAATAATAATAATAATAAATTTGGCACAAATAAATTAGAAGGGGAGTCTAGTCACCATGATTGTATTTACCTAGATAAGACAACCTAAACAGGCAAATTAAACGTATTCACAATACTATTATGGCCAAACCGGCTTTTAGGTAAGGCTTCATCAGCGATTCTTTAAATCAAGTGTGCGTGCTTGAAGTAAACACCAATCCCATTGTATTTAACCAGTCGTCGAACAACATAACAAAACTACCACCAACCGCAACGCACTGACGCGTTTCGATCTTCCTTGATCATCATCAGATTACGACGGCAAACTGACTATCGAGGATCAAACCGCATTGAATATATGGAAATCAAATTTAGAATGAAATTATTTTTCCCCTAGTAGGCCATGCCGAATATACACTGCCAGATATTGCAGCTCCCCGCCTAAAAGACGAATAAGATCATATTTAATTCCATAATAACATGCGTACTACGAACATGTGATAACTGATGTTCATCAAGACGAGATTATAAGGTTTTTACTGAAGTATCATGAGTTAACAATGGTTGTTTTTTCGTTAAATTGATATTTGTTGCCATTACCAAAGTATTGAGATGATACTGTAGGCAGATTTTTAACACTACGTTATATCCAGCGTTATAAATCCTTATATTAGTATACACAACATTTTTAAGCGATTCTTGGGTTGCCATTAACCTCATGCTGAGCAAATTCAGGCAACCAGTCGACTATTTATACGGTTTATATTTACTTCATTGCGTAATTTACAGCTAATGGGGCAATAAACAGTAAAAGCATACATACTTTTGTCATATTTGTGATCTCAAATAATAAAATCTGATTCTATGCACACCACGTCTATTATACACATTCAATTGTTTTAGCTCCCGGCAACAAGTATCGTATAAACAGCGCGAGTTTTGACTTATAGTTTATTGTAAGATAATTCTATTATCGATCATATTAACAGACGTTTGAACATTTTTTAGCTAAAAAACGAAACAACACGTAAGAGTATATATGCACTATTAAATAAGTTTTGTTATAAATTTTGTATAAGCAAAAGTCAGCAAATAGTTATATACTGTCTGTTGCGTCCAATTTTCCCACATTTCTCATCCAAATACATAGTGGGTATAGAGCGTATTACGGGCTCCTACGTATGAGTTGCTATAAAGCTCGAAACGTACGTGTACATGAAATTATACCTTTCGTTCATTCTGACTTAGATTTACCCTTCTGTTCCTATTTTGACTAATATGGTACTAGGTGCACAACACCTAATAAAGAAAAGTCAGTAAAGATTGACTTAAACAGATAATGCATGGTGCCATTGAGTTGGCTTTAAAATCGCATTGTCAAAGACTCGATATGAAGCTAAATCTATTACTGTCTGTAAAGGCTTTCGTTTAGGAGATTCTATCATCTAATTATTTCACATTCCTTGACCAATTATGTAGTATTGATAGGGCGTATTACCTGCTCCATACTGATGAGTCATTTGTTTATGACGTGATACATTGAAATCCGCAAGGAAGCTGTTTTGCTGATGTCGCCTTGCCCGAATGCTAACCTGGTCGTAATGGTGTTGTGGAGAGGTTTAGTTTGCCTCATTTCCGAGAGTTATCCTGATAAATTAACTCATAGTAGCAAGGTATTCCTTCCCTCTCTCTATCTATCTATCTCTCTCTCTCTCGTAAATCTCACTAATAATTTGTCTAAATTCACTTATATACATTTTTCACTCCTTATGGTTATATGGCAGTGAACATTAGTCACATTTGACTTTCGTGTGACTGGACATGTTGATGATGAGTCATCAATAAGCATAAAAAGCATATTTACACCATACTAAACCCTCCGTTCCTGCTGTCTGTTGCTTATCCTTCTGGTCCATAATGAAAAAGAGCTTAACTATAAGAAAGACCCACGGAAACCATTGTAAATTAACTGGATAAATGTAGCTAGAAATTCTGCATTCCATTGAAAAGCTTCTGGTCGAAGCATTTAGTAAACAAATTCAATCATAATTATTGTCCTATTTTAATTATTATAAATATTATCTGATTAAATATCTAATGAAATAAAAACTATTTTTAGCTTAAAATTTATAAAACAGAAAACACAATATAAAAACTTTTTACATCTTTATACAAGCACCAGTCCGATTAGGTGCATACATTTGTCAGCATAAACTGAGCATTGTATGTTGTAGAAAAGGCAATTCATCCAGTAGACCGGTTTCGTCCTTATCGGAAACTGATCACATACTGGCCAGAATTTTCCCCGGACGGGGCTCAAACCAGGGCACGTCTGCTGCGGAATCTGTTGCTCTAATCACTGAGCCACCTTGCCACACGCTACGCACAGTTTTTATTTATGAACAACCTAATGTTACTTAGCCTTTCCTCTAGTTGGAGCCAGTATCTCATCTATGTAGACCTAAATTTGCAACTAACCACACACAATCTGTCATTACAGAGCAGAAACTACGCTACCTGATGAAGTGGTATTATATAGAAGATTTATAAAATTAAACGAACACCAATTGCGCTCCTTTAAATCAAGTTTGCGAGGTTGAGGTAAACACCGATCCCAGTGAATTTAACCATTCGTCAAACAACATTGCAAAACAACCGTCAATACTTGTGACTAACCGTAAAAACAGAGTTAACTCACTGATATGGGAGGTGAGTCAAATAAAATAGATACATCCTAAACAAAACCATTTCGAGTTAAGTGATAAAAAATTAAAGATTGACAAATAATGCATGTGAACGTTAACATAAAGCCTTTCCATTTATGCTTAAGACAGGCGAGGCTCATAATAGCTACGTAAGTTTTATTACATATGTATATTATTATTACATGTGTATAAAAATGGTAATCAGTCAGTTTTGTACAATTACATTCAAAGGTAAATCCATATGAGTGAAACTGCAGTGACTAGATGACAAATTCAGCCTTGCACGCGTCAGATAAATTGTTATATTTTTACTATGTCAAATTATGTAATCATTATTTAACTCCGTAGTAAGGAACGGGAACAAAGTAAGACAAAAGGAATTGTTCTTTACGCAGTGCTGTCATCGTTCGAGTTGATTCTACAATTGACGATTGCGGGATAATTGATAGCACTTGTAGGTCGGTAAAATCTTTATTTCTTTACATTTCCAGGTGCACAGCTTGTTTGTTTCATTGATTGATGGGTTCTCACTGATCCCGTCACTCAGAAGTCGTCCTTAAGCTTTTTGTCCGAAAATTTTATTTTAACTAGTTTCTCAGAATATTTTCCGAATTTTCGGGACTTCATTTCCAGTCCCATCTTCAGGGTTGACACCATCTTCACAGAGAAATCAACTTGTGCCAAATGAGATATCCTCTTTCAAGACATATGTTTTTATATATATTTAAATTCTGTCAGCCCCAATATCTGGCATTAATAATTGTACACTTATATATGTATACACGAATACACACACGCGAAACTATACACACATATAATTATGATGTCTCATTGGTTAGAGCAACAGATTCCGAAAAAGACGTGCACCGGTTCGGGTCCTGTCCGTAGCAAATTATCGACAATTCGTGATGAGCTCCGAATAAGGACGAGACCGGTCTACTGGATTAATTGCCTTTTCTACAATATAAAATGCTTAATTTATATTGACAAATGTATGTACATAATGGTTCAGGTGTTTTTATGAAGATCGCAACCTTGATTAAAATAACTGTTATCGATTGCTCGTGCAACCAATGATTGATTAAGAAACTGGGGTCTTCGAACTTCATGCACTTACAATTCACCCTGAGAATATAACAGATCAACATTACATATGTATTTTATATACCCTCATTTTATATGAATATATATAAATATCCGTACATATATACGTCAAACACCATATATTATGTGTACCTTCATAAAAATATAGGCAACCATATGAGTTCCTCTCATCTTATATGGAATCTAAATATCTATCTTATATATATATATATATATATATATATATATATATATATTATTATTATTGTGTGTGTGTGTGTGTGTGTGTGTACAATTTACAATATCATTTTGTCTTCGATCGGGCTGAGTTTGTATTCGTCCCAATGGAAATGCGGTTCTATCACATCTTTGTTTACTGGCAAATATGAAGCTGGCACTCCGCAATCAAATTTCAAAAAATATCTGTACAAACCACATGTAGTGTGCAAATCTAAATAAAATTACAGGCAAACATATTAGATCCTCCCACATCTTATTTAAATATTTCCATATACATATATATATATATATATATATATATATATATATATATGTATACTATATGTATGTATTTTCATATACATATATATATATATAAATAAATATATACATACATATATATATATATATATATATATATATATATATTCTTTTGAAATGCGAGCTGTAATCAAATTCATTGTACCCTTCCAACGTGCAAAAACAAAAAGAAATTTTATCAGAATCAAGAAACGCTTCTTTCTCAATATTTCCTCAAGTATCTACTAATGAACACATCTTTATCTATAAATTGGAAGGAAAAACAAGATAGAAATATGTAAACATAATGAGAGTGTGTTAGCTGATCGATTGGCACTTTTTATAAGTTAAGCACACGCTTATCAAGATCGATCGGTATTAAATCCCACAAAACTCGAGGTTTTATATCTTTTTCCAATTTATTCAAACTTCTTACTTTATCTTTCATCATAACTGCTGGGAAAAAATCAGAAATTTTATTCATGCAAAAAAGACTTAGTTCATCTAATACACAAGATACATACTCGATTCTTGCCTGTAGCACTGCTACATCTTCCATCAACTGCTCAATTTTGGAATAC
>JAQBSW010012622.1:0-16231 GCA_029291075.1 Eudiplozoon nipponicum
CGCGTGTGCGTTCTGTCGGTTGCCAATACGTGTGCGCTCTGTCGGCTGTCAATACCTACTCATCCTGTTGCGGGATACCGGAGAGACGAGCCAATTGAGTGCAGGACCTGCAGGACACCATCCACAACGCGATCACAGCTCAACCACGGGAGCAACAAATCAACCAGAGTCCACCCAAGGCTCTAGGACATCTTCAACGCTGAAGACTTCAAGAGAACGCATTACCCGGCCTTCTTAAGGGCCCCCATATCAGTAACTAATCTCTATTCAGAGCACCTTAACCGAGTTTGTAACGTCGTACGGCATTTACTTGAAGCCAGGGCGTTTACAGTATAAATAAAATTGACTTCCTTTTTCATCTATTTGGGATAAATAGATTGACATTTGTGTTTTCTTTACCCTGATCGTGGTTTTCTGGGAAATCTGTTGGGTATATATTCGTGGATTTGTGAATTTTTTTTCGGGGGTATAATAATAATAAACGGAGCTTCTGTTCATCTTTCCTACGTACAAAACGGCACCGTACGTACTGTTCTGCGCTCATTCAACTGTGGAAGATAATAATACATTGACATCAAAGGCCGACGGGGCCTCTGTTCATCTTTCCTACGTACAAAACGTGCTTTTGCTCTGCGCTCATTCAACTGTGGAAGCTGTTATCGGTAAGCGTTTCGTTAAAGTATATTGATACATTTTCATATTGCTTATAAATTTATGCTTTTAAGATCCCGTAAGATTGTTAAAATGTCAGGTCCAATTTTAGATATCGATGTTCCTGTTTGGAATGGAGATAATGAGCTATTCTTTATGCGCGTAGACTCCGCTTTCTCCCCGTTTTCTGATTATGACAGTCATCAAAAACTGTCGAACGTTTTTGCTAAACTACCTTCTGAATTGCAGCGACGGATTTATCCTAAGCTTGAGGCCATTAGGAAGCTACCTAATCCCATTTTGTGCCTACAAAACGAGGTAGAATCCTTGCTGGGTCCCACTGAGACTGAGCAGATAATAAATAAATATGCGCAGATAGACACGCCAAACTTTGGTCCAATTGAGATTTTAAGGGAGTTGCGGAAACGTTGGTATAAAAGAGTGTGCGGGGATTATCGTATTCTCAATTCTTGCACACAGTCTGATTCGTACATCCTGCCAAATCCGGCCGACCTACTCCGATCTGCTATGGGTCATGCTGTGTATTCGAAACTTGACTTAGTAAAAGCATACTATCAAGTACCGATGGACAAAGAATCAGTAGCTTATACTGCACTCAGATTCACCGGAGGTGGCACGCACGAATATCACTATATGCCGTTCGGGCTCAAAAATGCCTCACAAACATTCCAACGCGTTATGGACGAAATAATAGATGGTCTACCATTAGTAATACCATATCTAGACGACATCCTGGTATTCTCCAACTCAATGACCGATCATATAAAACATATAGAGATCCTGCTCATACGTCTAGAAGTCTATGGCCTCCGACTTCATGGCAATAAATGCGTCTTTGCACAGAAATCAATTGAATTCCTTGGTCATCAAATTTCCGAAGACGGCATGAAACCTGTACCCACTAAGGTTCGTGCTATTCAAGATCTACAGCCTCCAACCACCGTTCGGGCATTACGACGATTCTTGGGCAAGATGAACTACTATTCTCGATTTGTACCCTGCCTTGCCAAGATTCTGGCACCTCTTCACAAATATCTCGTGCCAGAAAGCCGTTTCGTCAAGAAATCACAACCGATTCAGCTCAACGTGGACGACATGCAGGCTTACGAGGATGCTAAAAGGGCCCTATGCAAAGCGACCATGTTACATTCCCCGGATTGGTCTCAACCTTTTGAATTGATAACGGACGCATCCGATGTTGCCATAGGCGCAGTACTTCAACAATCCATCAATGGAATACACCAGCCTATCGCTTTCTATTCGCAAAAACTACAACCTCGCGAGACGCGATATGATACGTTAGGAAAAGAATTACTTGCAATCTACCGGTCGATCCTACACTTCCATACCTATCTGGATGGCCGAAAGTTCAAGATCTACACTGACCATCTTCCGCTACTTCCGATGCTGAGAGGAAAGAAAGAATATTTATATTCACGACGTGTCAACTCGCAACTTACACTAATAAACGAGTATGAATATGAAGTCACTTATGATAAAGGATCAGAAAATGTGGTCGCAGACTCCCTAAGCCGTCCTGCAGATATTTTCTCCTCAATACTGTATCCGTCACCTATAAGCATTCATGAATTGCAAGTAGCTCAGCAAGATGATCTATCACTTCGGACATTTGATGTCAATCGACTGAAAGCACTTGATTACGACGGAACCCTACTGCAGTGCGAAATAACTGACGTGGGCCCTCGGCCGTTTATACCTGAAAACTCCGTCACAAGATCTTCGAAGTCTACCATTCATTGAGCCACCCATCTGGCGAAGCATCAGTAGAAATTCTATCCAGAACGTATTTTTGGCCTGGCATGCGACGAGATATCAAGATGTGGTCAAAACAATGTCTAGAATGTCAGAAATGCAAAGTGACGAGACACACCAAAACGGCGCCACAAGTCATTCAAGTGCCCAAAGTCCGATTTACGCACATACACGTTGATCTGGTAACCTTACCTGCCGTGAACAACATGCGATATCTACTGTCAATACGGGACCGCACCACTCGATGGTATGAGGCCATACCACTTCCAGACATGAAGCAAGAAACTGTCAGTTATGCTCTAGAGCTCAATTGGTTCGCTCGGTTCGGTGCTCCAGCTGAAGTGACAACCGATCGTGGCGCACAATTTCTCGGAGAGGAGTTCACAGCCCTACTGTAATACTACGGTGTCAAACACTCCGTGACCGCGGCTCGCAACCCGAGAGCAAATGGTTTCGAGAACTGAAAGTGGCCCTCAAGGCTAGCCCAGAAGAAAATTGGCTTGCGGCTCTACCGAAAGTACTCCTATCAATGCGTACAAGACCTCGTGAGCCGATCAAATGAAGCTCCGCTGAAATGATATTTGGCGAATATCTACGGCTGCCTAGCGAACTAGTCCGATCACGCTCTGAAACTGCATTAACGATGAACGATCCGACATTTCTGTTTCCACTTCGCAGTTTTCTACAAAATAACGTTTAGAATCGGCCGATCTGTCCTACACGTCAGCAACATGGCCTAATCTATAAACGCAAAGATTATGATAGCTGCAAATGGTTCTTCATCAACAACGATATGGATAACAGGATTTTAGCCAAACCGAAGCGCGGTCCTTATCGTGTGTTAGATCGACGTCAGAATTACATCATTCTGGAGATTAATGGCAAAGCTGAAGCGGTCTCCAAGCACAGACTATCCCCAGCCGACGTTGATCCAGATGACCCGCTGTTTCGCGATGTAGACCTATCAGGCGGTGAAGAAACGAGAACGCCACCCCCAGACAGTCTTGCTGACATCGGATTGACGCCTGACGTCCCATCAACAACCGAGCCAACTGAAGCCGTCACGCCGCCGCGAGTTATAGAAGAACCAGAATCAGTGTTTTCAGAGCCAAAATCAGTCATTACACGGTACGGCAGAGCAATAACACTTCCTGGAAGGTTAGCCCCCTTCATGGTGTACTAATTTTCATTGTCAGGGGGGGGGTGTATGTAACACGCGGCTCCGTGTTACAACCCAACGAAGGTCAATTTTTACAAACGCTGTGCTCTTTAAGGTCAAATATTCTAACTCTGTCCTTAAACAATATTTCTCTTAGCTGTGATTTTAGGAACAATCTCTTTTAGTCTCAAGCAGTTTTAATCGATATTTTTTGAACTGCAATTTTATTTGTAATTAATAGTGTTTTTATAAAAGAAACAGAACCGCGCTCGAAACGGAAAAAACACGCGGTGGACTATTGTGTCTCAGTGAACTTATTTCGTTTAGTTGCAGAAGTTACGCATTGGATTTACCGTGGTTAACTATCCGAACTTCAGAGAGTAATGGATTAATATAATAACCTGAGGATAAAACACTGAACTAAATATTTGTGAGTTTTTTTGTCATTGAAGTCGTTATACGGATTATACAGAACATATTTCTTTATAAAATGAATCATTTTAACTTTTGTTGTCTAGAAGACGGAAAATTCAGTTTAACTGTGAATAGTGTTAAAGAACTATTTTGCATAAAATCTGTTTTTACAGCTGACCAACATATATTCAATTTGAACTAACTGTGAATTATATTACTACTTGCAACATTATATCTAATATACGTATGACCAGATGCTTTTGCCTTCTCACATCAACCATCCGAAAATGATCAGAGACTGATTAGACGCACGGGTAATAATAATAACCACCATTGATATGGAGGACGGGTACTAAATTCACGAACTAGAAAACAACCCCGCAAAAGTCCCCAACAATATATCTGATCATTTGTCCAAGGTTGTTTGTATTAACACATCTTCTATAGTCACTAAAATTGTTCCCCAGACAGCTCCCCAAACACTCTCTCTATAAATGACATATATGAATGATGCGAGTTAGAATTTAGGGCTTTGGAACCTAAGTTAAATTCGTCATCATATTGTCCTTCCCCGCAGGATGATAGGATCTCCTCTTTAGAGAGGACAATAGCGAACATAGCTAAATTTCTAGAAGGATTGGTCATAGGGAAATCGGAGCTAAATCCGGTGAACACTCGACCAAATTTTACGTCCAAAACACTGTATAACGGTAGGCGGCGAACGAGATCCCCGCAATACTTTGAGAGATATGCCCCAAAGAACTGGTGCTATAATCACCAGAAGTTGTTTTATTCATGTCAAGTTTGTCTCTGCCGCTCAGAAAAATTTCCGAATGAATGCCAATTTACACAGTTGACGGGAAAGACTTCAGAAAACAAGCACGGTGGAGCATCAGGACCGGCAAACGTATGGTGCAGAAAGTAGAAGACTGTACTTTCTGCGCATCAACGGCATCTACGACGCCACATGGTAGCAATCACTTACAATCTGACATTCCTATTGACTCTTTTCGTCCACACCGAATATGCCACATAGATAACTAAATTGACAATGTCAGTCGCAATCATCAGAGTACTCATTTGCATGAACCGCCCAAAAAGCCCAAAGAAATTCCGCATCTTCTTCATTTCAGAACGGGCGAAGAATTCATCGTAGACATAGGTGCATCAGTCTCAGTTCTCAAGGGTGATTCAATGGCCGGGATGTCGCTAGGCGTTCAACTCGAAGCAGCTACAGGCGAGCCCATCCCTACTTTTGGCAGCCGGTAACGCACACTCAACATAGGTTTACGGCGTGAATTTACTCAAAATTTCATCGTCGCCAAGGTCTCACACAATATAATACGCCTTGATTTCCTTTTGAAATTTCGGCTCATTGTTGATCTTGCCAATCAAAAGATCATCGACCCCTCCACCGGACTTGAGCAAAGCTTTTGGACACTTGCCTCCGAACGTTTGGGGTTACAGGTCATTCAGCCAACCCCAGTGCAGCATTCAGCAGAGATATCGGCAGCTCTTCGAGAACAGAAGTCGCTTTTCGATCTTAGCAAGTCAGAGCTACGAGTCTCCAACACGATGCAACATATCGTCACAGAAAGACAACCTATTGCACTCAAGAAGCGACCATTGGCCATTGTTTTGTCCACCTATGTTGGATGGTCCACGTACATGTATGTCTTCCGTGTTTATTATTAGCGTGTCGTCTAGACGAGCCTTAATTATGTCTAATTCTGCAGTTAAATTATTCATTTGAGAAGTCAATGCCTGAATCAACGTTTCCAACCCATCAGAAGCCATTTTAAATGTACGCCAAATGCTTTATTTTTACTCAATTATATATAGAATTTTTCTCGCACAACGAGCATCGATTTAATAAAACAAATTTACACATTAATTAATTTATGTTCACTTCAGCTCGAAGTCTGCTTTTCTCATTGGGCTGACTGCTTCCTTCTTATACGGGCGCTTCTGTGAGGAATTTCTGTTGAAATAATGTCTGCCCTAGATAAGACCCTTTTTTCATTATTTGTCTTAAAGATGGCCATTGCCACATCTTCCTCCCCCATCAGGAATCGGCTTTCGCACTCTGCTTAAACGATCCAGTGCAACAGCTCGTGGTCCATCGGGCATGCTAACAATAACAGTATTGTGCTCTGAGTCCACCCTCTTCACGCGATACAGCCCATCATTGACAGCATGTAGTGCCATGGGCTCGACCTTTGCTACCATGACATAGTCGCCGACCTTTAGGCGAGTGCCTGTCGGTTGCCATGCATAGCCTTGTCGCTGTGTGGCGCCTACATATTCAGTTAACTGTTTTAGTCGTTCCTGAATAATCCGCTATGGTGCAGCGCTCATGGGATCCTTGGATTACAGGTTCACCTGGCAGTCTTATGTGTCCTCCATAGACCATGGTCTTTGGAGCGAATCCTGTAGTTGTTGAGACTGTAAAGCGCGTGGCCCGCTCGACCAAATGTAATTTGTCTCTCCACGTTCCTGGGCTCTCGTGGCACCAACATCGCAGTACCTCTTTCATCGTCCTATGTGCGCGCTCAGCTGTCGCATTGGTTTGCGGGTGATAAGTGGCTGTGCGGGAATGCTTTATGTCAAGGTCGTTGCACCACTGATTAAATTCTTTCGACTCAAACTGTGCGCCTTGATCGGTAACAATAACTTGTGGTGCACCGAATCGACTGAGCCATCGCTCTTCTAAGCACGCTATAATCTTTTCTGTTGTGATCTTCTTCAGTGGTACAAACTCGACCCATCGGGTAAACTTATCGACCATGGAAAACACATAGGACACGCCGCCGCGAGCTGCCGGCAGTGGACCTACCAGGTCGATATGCAGAAACTCGTTCCGTGCAGTGGCATTGAAAGCAATCGGAGTGACCTTTTCTCGTTTTTGTGGTTTACAACGTTGGCATGTAGTGCACTGTTGACAATAGCTACGAATTTCTTTGGGCATGCCAGGCCAATACAATCGTGACTGCAATGTCTCAATGAGCCGCCCAGCGCCGGGATGTCCTAACGTTTCATGCCAAAAGGCCATTAATTCTGTTCTTATAGATTCTGGCACAAACCATTGCACTGTTTGTCCTTCTTTCCGCACCAACAGGCCGTTCTGTAGACTCAACGTTTTATATGGTGCAGACACCACTGTGCCGTTTTTTAATTGATTGACTATTTCCTGACATGTAGCATCTCTTCCCTGTTCTTCAGAGACTTTTATAAGCGGCGAAACCCGCACAGCGGAAATTCTGCTGAGCGCATCGGCCGCCGCATTCTCGATTCCTGCTCTATGATGAATTGATATATCGTACTCTTCTAGTTCTTCAATGGCTCGATGTACACGTTTCTTCTCAATACATAGTGATCTCCAATGCACTAGCGCTTTGTGGTCGGTAAAGACGTCCACGTGTCCCCCGATGACAAAATATCTAAACTTCCGCAGCGCCCATTGTACGGCAAGTAATTCTTTTTCTGTGACTGTATAGTTCTGTTCCGCCTTAGTGAGTGTGCGACTTATATATTGCGCAGGACGTCCGTCAGCTTGTAACACCGCTCCTATACCAATATCTGACGCGTCTGTAACAATTGACATATTACCTACCGGGAAAGTCAAAATAGTTGCATCTATTAATTTCTGCTTGCATAGCACAAACGCTTGTTGAGCCTCCTCCGTCCAACGAAATGGTATCTTGGCACTTGTTAACTGAGATAAGGGCTGTTGCGTAACCGCCATCCCTGCGAGGTATGGTCTATAGAAATTCACCATACCAATAAACCGGCGCAATTGTTTTGTAGTAGTAGGCACCGGATAATCCCTGATAGGTTGTACATTCGAATCTAACGGCATGCATCCGTCCGCTGAGACTAAGTGCCCCAAGAACCGCACTTCTGACCTATCTGTACCTTTTCTGGATTAAAATGTAATCGCCATTCTACAGCCTTGGCCAACATCTTCTGCAGCCTCACACGTAATTCGTGTTCAGTAGTGGCCCATATAATAACATCGTCTACGTAAGCTGTTGTACACGTTAAGTCAGACACGAACGAGTCCATCATTCTTTGGAACACTTTCGGTGCGTTTTTAAGGCCAAATGGTACCCGGGTGAATTGGAAATGACCTTGGGGTACTTGTACCGCTAACTTCCATCGGTCTTCGGACCGCACGCCTATTTGCCAAAATCCCTGTTTAAGATCAAGCACGGCGAACCATTTGCCTCCCGCTAGCTGTAAGAACAGATCACGCAGAGCCGGCATGGGATACGGGTCCGGTTTAGTTACTGAGTTCAATTGCCTAAAATCAGCCGCCGGTCGGAGTTGACCATCCTTTTTCGTAACATAAACCATTGGAGCACGAAAAACAGATGATGACGGTTCAAGAACGCCGGCTTCTATCATTTCTTGGGTTGCTCGAGTCGCTGCTGCTAATTTCTTTGGAGGAGCACCATATACTTTTGGTGGTTCGTAACCGTCATTTAGTTCTAGCCATAGCTTAAACTGGTCGACCGTCGGCCCTGGATGCTCGCTACAATCAGGCAGTTGGAATATAATGTTATATTGGTTTTGAAGATTCTTTCACAACCGAGGCAGACAACTGGTCTCCTCCTGCATCTTAGGGGTACATATGGACTTTATGGAACTTATTCCCTCAGGCCGCGATAGGCATACCCGTTTATTTTCACAGTCTATCGTCTTAACCCATTTTCTAATGAAATCAATTCCCAATAAGGGCGTTTGCGTATTCCAAACAACAAAAGACATATGATAGACATTTTCATTTATTATCAACTTCGTGTCCCACTCGCCCACAGCCACCATCGATGCGCCCGATGCCTGACATAAACTTGCTTTCGTAGGTTTTACATTGTTCGATGGCAAAGTCAACGGTAGTACCGACACATCATCTCCAGTATCCAATTGCATTATTACTGGCTGTCTGTTGAATAGTTCCAAAAATTTAACTTTAATGAAAATTTTATACATTTGGCAATGTTTTCCACACTTCCTTTTCTTCAAAGGCCATCTGGTTCGGACCACTTTTTTGTTTGTTCTGCTGGTCTTCATTTGATCTACCCGTCGGAGCCCTGCTCTCTCCCACCTTTATTTGTGAGATTGTGCACCCTGTTACCCCACTGCACTGGCCGTTCTCGAGGAGCAGTACATGGGTTTTGCTGACGCTTATACGCCGTATTCGTGGGAGCTGGAGTCCATATATACTGACTTTGCTTCCAGGCCACTGGCTGTTGCCTTCTGTCGCGGAACTGCTTATTATGCCGCGAAGAATTCCAATACGGTATGTCGCTCCTGTCAGATGTCGTAACTGGACCCATGCGTGGAGATGCAGCTGCCACTTTGTTTGTCATTATCGCCAAACTTTGAAGAGCCTGAAGTCTCTCTTCAAGGCCTCCCTGGGCGCTGGATATTTCATCGTATCTGGTAGGATCCAGCAGCATGAACATGATGGCCTCATGTGGTTGCAAGCCGGGTAAAGACTCGGTAAGCTTCGAGAACCACCGCTTGATACGTGCCATGGTATCCATGGGCATCTCACCCAGTAATGGTTTCAGGCTGTATATTTCTAGGAACACTTCATGAGGCCTGGCCCGGAAATGATTCAACACGCGTCTTTTGTATTCTTCATACTTGAGGTGAACCGGCAATTCCAATTGGACTGCTAGTCCTGTCGACTAATTCCTGGACAGCCACACGCACAATATGTGCTTCCAATATAAATTCTTGGGCTCGAACTGATGCTTCAAATTTTTCGAACCACAACAGTGGCCTTTCCACATCTAGTGGTGCCAACAACGGCTTAAACTCTGATGACGGTCGGAAATAACTCGTCGATTCGGCTGAAAACGCCGGCATATTTCCTCCTGATTCTTCTTCGGCGCGGTCGCCATTGTAATGTCCACCTATGTTCGATGGTCCATATACATGTATGTCGTCAGTGTTTATTATTAGCGTATCGTCTAGACGAGCCTTAATTATGCCTAATTCTGCAGTTTAATTATTCATTTGAGAAGCCAATGCCTGAATCAACGTTTCCAACCCATCAGAAGACCTTTTAAATGTACCACAAATGCTTTATATTTACTCAATTATATATAGAATTTTGCTCGCAAAACGTGCATCGATTTAATAAAACAAATTTACACATTACTTAATTTATGTTCACTTCAGCTCGAAGTCTGCTTTTCTCATTGGGCTGACTGCTTCATTCTTATACGGGCGCTTCTGCGAGGAATTTCTGTTGAAATAATATCTGCCCTAGATAAGACCCTTTGTTCATTATTTGTCTTAAAGGTGGCCATTGCCACATCTTGTTACCTAAAAGATCAGTTAGGTCCATAATATTTCTTTCATTTTATAAACAACATATCAAATTACTAAATAATTCCTCCGAATAAAGAGATAAATCGACGGGAAGCTTTGTTATACATTTAAAATCGATGGTAGCACATCTAATAAAAAGTTTATCGTCAACGAATCCTCTCGTCTTTCATATGTAAAAGAATATATTCGCATACGCACTTTTGTAACACATTCTGCATTCAATTTGTGTTCAAAAAGTGGAAGCAATTTTTGTTAAGCGCTTAATTATTAGCTTTCAAAACTTAGAGGGCACGTACGCCATACTGCTTCATTTTATTTATATTTAAGTCGCTTAATGCATTTTTATTTCGCTTATTTTGTTTTTTCTATATAAATTTCTGCAACTAAAATCCCGCAAAATTAAAGGAATGTTTGGCCAAATTTTAGATGTTAACGTTCCTGTATGGGATAGGGACTGTTAACTATTCTTCATGCGCGTAGACTCTGATTTTTCCTTCTTCTCAGATTATGACAGTCATCAAAATCTGCCAAGTTTTTCACAAAACTTCGTTCAGTGTTGCAATCAAGGATTTATCCAAAGCTTGGGGCAATTATTAAGCTACCTTTTCCCATTGTAGTAGGTATTGTAGTTATTGTAAGAGGTTTTGCGGGATAGCTGTTTTTATAGCGATGCTATGCGATTCCTACATATGCCTAGTAGCGGTCATCGGAGAAGATTATTTCGTGGGCTGTGCTCAAGATTAACACCAATCTTCTTTATAATGGGTGATGTGAGAAAGCTAAGTCAGATCTGTGGATTTTCTAAGGCATTGTATTACGCCACAAGGAATTCAACCTTGGCCGTCGAAAGCAAATTCAATCAAGAATATCAAGTCACCAAAAACTGTAAGTGAACTGCAGAAAATTTAAGGAGCCTATAACTACTATCGCAAGTTACTTCCCGGCCTATCAAGACAACTTTATCCGTTGTGTAGACACATGCGGAATCGAAAATCACTTCGCAAGAACTCCAGTATTTCGTGGTCTTCTGAAGACGAGGAATTACTTCGACTAGCCATCAACTCGTTAATAAATGCTACAATGCTAACGCATCCAGAATTTCAACGACCATTTATACTGGCTTTAGATGCTTTTGCGCACGCTATTGGAGCCAATTTGGAACAAGGGATGGACGGAATTCAGAAGTCTACCAGATTTTACTCGCGTACTCTCCAGCCAGTAAAAACGAAATTTTTGGTCGAGAACTCCTCGTCATCCACGACGCAGTGCGTCACTTTAACAGCATCACTGGCAGCAGAAGATTTTTGTTTTCACAAATCATACACCATTAGTTGGCGCAATTCGAAACCCGAATTCAACTGTCGCCATGTACTCTGCCAGAGAGGAAAAACAGCTAACACCTCTAAGCGAATGGCAATACGACATATTTCATGTAAAAGGTGAAAAAATCTTCATTGCAGACGCACTTTCCAGGCCAGACGTCTCTCTACAACCACCTTCGCAGTCGTCATTTTCAGTAAACTCCGTGACCTCCAGCGAACCAGTACTAACGCAATTCCTCCTGCAAACGGAACAGCGCGGTGACACTCACATTCATAGATCAGTTGCTAGTCACCCTATTAAGTTTGTATACCGTCTCTGGGATGGCTTACCCATTTTTTACTTCATGGGTACACAGCTCAAGACTCAATTTCTCATTCAGGAAGCAAGACGACAGTCTGGCTTCTTACAGATTGTTTTTGGGGTCACAGTCTCAGGCAGAATACTAAACGATAGGTCTCTTAGTGTGCCGTTTGCCAGAAAAAACAACAACGTACGGCACACTCGTTCTAATTTGTAACATTTCCAAACTACTTCATGCCAAGCCATCGTCCACATCGACATAGTTCACCTGACAAAGGTTCAAGGTTTCAGCTACCTTCTAACTATGATTGATAGATTTACACGAGGCCTGCGGCATTACCTCTTGGCACCATTTTTGCAGTTGAAGTAACTAACTGTTTTATCTCGGCATGCCTATCCCATTATGATTTTCCCAATGAGGTCACTGCTGACAGAAGCACTTAAAACTCATCGGATCGTTTCAAAACCACCTTACGGTTTATGTGATGCACCTTACGCCAGACGACTGCCTACCATGCCCAATCTAACGGTATGATAGAGAGAATGCTTAGGGAACTCAAAGCTTCTTTAATATCCTCGTCAATGAATAGCAACAGGGTCGATGCTCTACCTATAGTCCTACTTTTCATGCGTTCCCGTTCTTGTGGTTCTATTAAAACATCTGCGTCACAACTCTTGTATGACACGGATCTACGCCTGCCTAGTCAGCTCCATCGTCTACTACACGAAAGGATGACTCACAAGTCGAAGCTTCCTACCTTAAACTTTATTTCAGTAACATTTCTGAACAGCAGCCGTGACATACGCTTCATCTAGTCTTCGTTCACTCGCAGGTTTACAGCTGCCAGAAAGTACTCATTCGTAACGACGCTGCTGTTTCACCAGCATATTCAAAATATTTTGCTATCCGTTACCGATTATACTCAGACACCTGAAACACTTCATTATCATGCAAGGTGTGACGCTTACATCGGTAAGCATAGACAGGTTGAAACCGTTTATCGAACCGTCTAATCCTGGCAACATACAAACTTCAACACGCGTCTCAGGCTCTATCTGTCTACAGTCTCAATCTAACAATGGATTTTTTCATAAGGCATAACTGATATTTTTTACATTAATTTTTCGTTATTCTACGTATCAAATGTTTAACTTTATACGCACCACTCGCGCCCTATGTCACGCGACGTGACCCCTATGGATACTCATGATTAATTTACATTTCTGATACTCAATTGTCTCAAGTAGTACAACAGCTGTTCTTAGCTAACAATTTTGTATCATTCTTGAAGAATTCTTCGGTATTATGGCATCTCTTTTTACAGTTTTGTCGTAAACCATTTGATTTGCATATGTTTTTTCACATTGATCTGTTGCAACGTACGGCATTCACTTGAGCTCACACTGCCTATTTTAGTATGACCAGCTACTTAAAGCTAAGGCCTTGTGTAGCAACATTTAGTAGTCATCGGGTTCATATTATGGTACGGGCCACTTTCAATGCATATCTCAACTTCATCAGTTGCACAATGGACACTACGAAAAACATGACCACAAATTCGAGCACACTATAGCTCCTTTAGTTGTATTCAAACAAATTTACGACGATCCAGCCTGTCCAGATTTCAACTTAAACCTTAAAAAATCAGTGGTAATAAATCTTGCAATCCTCGCGATGTTGCTCAAAAAAACTCACACTGCTCTATTTTGCCTCATGCGGTATGACCGAACACTACCACTAATAATTTGTGTAGAAATTCCTAGTGGTTACTTTGCATCATATCATTGTTGAAGCAACCAACATTCATGGTCCAGCCCAGCGTTTTCGATACATTTTTAATAGCTACGGGCAGAATAATAACCAGTTGCTTAACTGAATTCGAACTCTGCCCTACGTTACCTAACAAGCCTCGTCGAGAGGAATGTTTTTTTCTTTTTCAGAGAGGAAAGTGATGTAAGGTCTCAGAACAATTCACCAACATATTGCCTAAAAGAACTTCAAATTTCGTGTACTCGGTACCATTTAAAACAAGCGAAATTTGCCGTTAACCAATGGTGTGCGAGCATTCGATTTCAAAACTATATAAGCACTGTGCTATTACCATGCTTTTCATTAGCACTTTTGATAACTCCTGCTGTGCACTACGTGTGTTTGCTGTCTCGCGTCATATTTGACTGTGTACCTACACTGACTTCTGCAATTGCGTCACGCTGTGTCACCTAGTTACTTCGATTCCAGTCACGCCAATCTTGTTGCTGCATAACTAGTCCTGCGTATCAATCATCTAAATTATTTGACGTCTATGTGTGCCAGCCTCCACGGTGTTGTCGAAATCTTCAACAAGACAAGTCTGAGCCTTCACACAGCAACTGACCTCTCTGGTGTCGACTCCACAACGAAGGAACACCAGCTAGACAACCAGAGCCGGTCTCGAATGTCTAGGAGTACTTCTTGACACTGCAACACTACCTTAAATTTACAATCAATTGCAAAAGGGGCTTAGATAAGCCCCTCCATCTAAGATGTCTTTTAAATTTTTATGTACTTTGTCGGCATTAGCCAGGGAAAGCAATTCCGGTTCTAATAAAGGTTACTAAAAAACTGTCTCTCATTATCTAAGGCATTTAACTATTTCGCAACGTTGCACGGAATTAACTTGCAGCCAAGGCGTTTACGTAACCAATTCTTTGGCTAACAATAATTGCGGCATATGTAACTTCTAACCATGCTATAAGACTAGTAATTATCATTAAAAACATTGTACTTTCTTTATAAAATCTGTTATTAGAAAGTAAATAATATTTACAATTTATATTTAAATTTTAATTGAAAATATTTTTTGGTGTACAGTATAAAAATAAACTATTTTTTGTTGCAATTCCTCTTTTTTATTTGAAAACAGAAGGCCTATCTGAGCTTACTTGCTTTTCGTAATGAATGTCGATCCACAGAAAATGGAGTTGCTGAAGCGACTGGGTAGATTAGGAGGCGCGGGTGGTAGTTTGCTCGCTCTTGGCGTCGGTGCCGCGTTTACACTTTATAATTCACTTTATACAGGTAGGACATTCTTGACTTTATCATTAGTCGACGCCGGTCATCGAGGTATAATGTTTAACAGAATTGGTGGTATACAGAAAACTATTTACACTGAAGGTCTTCACTTTAGGTTTGTGAACATTGATTATTGTACAGGATTCCATGGTTTCAATATCCAATAATTTATGATATACGCTCGCAACCAAAAAAGATTACTTCTCCTACTGGTAGCAAAGGTAGGTGTTAATTTAAAAAGAATTAATTCCGTATCTTCTAGTTTACTATATGTGTATCAATAGATTGAAGTGACGAGGTGAAATGTAGATTGTGTAGCTATTTACATATATTAGATTTTTCAATATGTTTTTGCGTATATTTTCAAAGCTGAAATATTGTTTTGCATTTAATAAATATTATTTTGTATGCGTAAAACCCATGACTCATCATTGTACTTGTGATTTTGTCTTTGTTTGGTATGATCATCAATACATTAACGGTGGGTCTCTACAACGGGTACCTAAACGCATTCCGAGAAAGAAATCCAAATTCGAATAAAGAAATCTCGTCAGCTTAAACTAGAAGCAGATACATTTCCATTTATTTTGCTTATCATACAGATCTGCATAAAATTATTTAGCGTATTCGGTTGACAATTCCATTACTGTCATCATCATTGTTTGTGAAGTATAGCGCATGTTGGTTACCAACAACGTACAACTAACGTTAACATCCGTAGACGTATTTTTGGATCTGACAATAAGTGCTCGTCGTTAGCAAAACAAGTAAGGCTCCATCAACTTCGTTGGCTCGGTCTCATTTTGCGTATGCCCTCATTTCGATTGCCCAGTAGAGCTCTGTTCTCTCATCCAGTACCAAATTAGCGTAAGAAACAAGGTGAGCAGATTTTGACATGGCAGAAACAACTGAAGTCACTTACATCCAAATTCGGTAGTATAGGACCCACTCGTCTATCAGGATGGGGTCCTCGTGCGCATCATAGTTCTTGGTTAGAAACCCTTAGCGATATGGCATCGAATCGAGCTCAGTGGCGATCTTGTTGCAGATGTCCAGTAGAATCATCTTCGTAACTTTCTTTTCTTAGTAGGGCAAAGTTAGCTGCGAGGTTCGGTTTGTTTATGACGTGATACAGTGAAATCCGCAAGGAAGCTGTGTTGCTGATGTCGCCTTGCCAGAATGCTAACTTGGCC
>JAQBSW010012623.1:0-16229 GCA_029291075.1 Eudiplozoon nipponicum
CACGAAACAAATGTGTATGAGATTATACTTTCCGTTCATGCTGCCTTGGGTTTATCCTTCTGGTCATAACTGAACTAATTTGTTACTAGGTTCGCAAAACCTAATACATACTTGCATATATTAGGTCTTCGCAACAAACAGTATTTAACTGTAATATATTGAATTGAATGATGTCATGCTTACCGCGAAATGTGATAATTGATATCGATGAAGGCCAGAGTGTATGGTTTAACTGGAGTAACAGGTGTTCGGAAATTGTTGTAATACTCATTTTGGGTGAACTTTAGCATAAATTTATATCCATCAGGTTGGTATCATGTACCGACTCGGAAACCATAGTGTTAGTATTCGGTACTCATCGATTTCAAAAAGGTATCAGTTACTAACATAATAGCCATAGTGTTAGTATCCTTTACAGACTCCGTATATATATTATATAGTGTGAGTTAGCATTGAAGTCGTATTGTCGTTGACATCAGATTATGTTAGCTTCACTATTACAGGTTTACACATTCGTCATATAGTGTGAGTTAGCATTGAAGTCGTATTGTCGTTGACTTCAGATTATGTTAACTTCACTATTACAGGTTTACACATTCGTCTAGGAGATTGTACCGTCCTATTATTCCACATTCTTCTACCAAATATATAGTGGTTAAGGGCGTAATACCGGCTCCTACTGATGAGTCGCCAGTAAGCACGAAACAAATGTGCATGAGATTATACTTTCCGTTCATGTTGCCTTTGGTTTATCCTTCTGGTCACAACTGAACTAATTTGTTACTAGGTTCGCAAAACCTAATACATACTTGCATATATATTAGTTCTTCGCAACAAACAGTATTTAACTGTAATCTCCTTCATTAACCCTTCGATTATAAATTACGGTTAGTAGTTTATTATGAATATTTCTTTATGTCTAATCAATTCTCTATCAATATATTTCAAATCCACTATTCTAAGGCTCCTTAATATCATGGATTTGAACATGCCTATTTTCATTCCATATTAGGGGCTTGAGAAGAAATTGAGGAGGATTCACGAGTATCTTTTCTAAAAATGTCTCTTTCCAATCTGGATACATTCCGCTTTATTTTTTACATCTAGAAGGGATAATTCTTCATTATTTTCTTTATTTAATGTAAATTTTAATTCTCCTAGCTAATTAGCAAACTCTAAAAAATTATCTAACTCGTCATTACTATGATTCAAAATTAGAAACATATCATCCGGGAATCACACAAACAAGTTTGACTTGAGAGGAGATTTTAACAACAGATGTTTTACAATATAGTGCATAAAAATTTTAGCGACAGAGACTGATAATGGTTGTCTCATAGAGACACCTTTAACTTATCCATAAAATTTTTTTATGAGAATAAAGTAGGTAGAGGACACACAAATATTTAAAATTTCCATTATATTTCGTAACGTCATTTTACTACCTTCTATTATCTCTGGAAAATCTGTTAGACAGCGTTTCACACATTCTAATGCGGCTTGCACAGTTACATTGGTATACCTCTATACAACATCCAGGTTTGTCATTCTATCATACCCCATAATATTTTATCTACTAATAATGTCAATAGAATGATATTATTTATTTAAAGTATAATTTAAAAATAAGTATATTTTCTAATTCTGTTGCATAGAAATTTAGATATTCTATATGTTTGTGAGTTTTGAACATTTATAATAAATCTAAGTGGATTACCTTGCTTATGAATTTTTGCTAAACTATTAACTCTCGGAGGTAATGTATCACATTGTATTACTGAATTCCCAAGCCCTGAATCTAATTCATCCGACTCAATCATTCTATTCAATAAAGATTAACCTCCCCTTGAAACCCATTCGTTGGGTTTTTATTTATATTATTATAAACTTCGACATTATTTAATTGCTCATACACTTTAACCTCATAATCTGACTGATTCATTAATACTGACACTCGCATTGCGCAACTGTTCAAGAAATACCTGACAGACAAATGTGACTTTTCAATGGAGAACTTTGGATCCAAGGACATGGAAAGCGATTTTTAGTAGAAAAAAGAAATATGGACTATGAGCATCCCAACTGCTAAAAATGTTCAATGTCAGCGTTAAAAGCGATAATCAACATCTAATAAATGATAAAGGCATTTTGGTCCTACGTCAAAAAAGCATAAAATAACAAAATGAGCATTCTATTCGTTAAATAAATAAAAGTTTAAGTCAAACGATCGTTCGCCTTTAACCTTATCTTAAAACCTAAAGGTCAAAATGTGAAAAATCCCACCCCTGACACACGTTAAAATACATGTCCAGACAAATATACACGAACACTATCATATATGTGCACATACACACACAAGCACAGAACAACGAGATGCAATCCCTTATTTCAGGTCAAAGTCAAGCAACGTTACACAGAGCCTGTGATAGAATTTGTAAATAAAGGTTTCCGCACAAGTAAAATACACCGATTTCTCAGCAAAACAGGCAAAACTAAGACAAACATACAGACGCACCCCATAGTTGGTGTTCAGACTTCAAACACAGACACAAACAAAAAATGCGCCATTCATGCTTTACACGTGTGCATTTTTCTACCGTAGACTGGACGTAGCCGGAACAAACACCACGACCACACACGAAACGCATCATTGCGTGCACTAATCAGTATTTTTACCGTTGGTCGGATGATCAAAGGATATGGTTGATATTTACTTTTAGAACGCAGACTTAAATAATCGTTATCACTATACGCTTAGGTAATACTTCTTCAATTGAATAAATAATATGAAAGTGGCGAAATCTGAAAAGAATTTATGATCGTTACGGCATAAACTAAGCTCTTCCGAAAATACAGTCAAGAACAATTCATGCGAGACTACCAAGTGAAAGAGGCAAATGTCTCATGCTCATTACATATTATATACATTGTAGCTTGTTACTCATTATATAGTTAAACGAACATTCATTGTATAGACTCTGGTAAAAATTAGTTAAATCAAGGTTTCGATCTTGATGTAAACACCAGTCTCATTATAAATACATATATGTCAGTATTACCACAGCATTGTAAAGTGTAGAAAAGGCAATTCATCCAGTAAACCGGTTTCGTCCTGATGGTGACCACTTCACGTGTTATCTTGAATATGCCGAGCACATGACTTGAACCTAGGCACGTTTTTTTTTAAATTGTTACACTGAACAATGAGCCACCCTGTCCACGCCACACACAAGTTTCGGTTTCATACTAGCTAATGTTTCTTTGTTAGCCTTTCCTATATGTGGAGCCTATACAGCATCCCTTTAGAACTTAAGTTCCTACAATAGAAACAACTCTCCCAATATGGACCACACAAATTTCTACCTCCGGAAAGGATATTAAATTGAATATTTATATGATTAACCAAACATTAGCTGAACGGGCAATGATAACAATTATTTAAATCAAGGTTTCGATATTGATGTTAACACCAGTCCTACTATACACAATCATTCGTCATTATAAACTAAGCATTGTATAATGTAGAAAAGACAATTTATCCAGTAGACCGGTTTCGTCCTCATTTGGAACTCTTCGCGTACTGTCCAAAATTTTCCGCGAATAGGGCTCGAACCTTGCCACGTCTATTTCAGAATCTGTTGGTGGAAAATTCTGGACAGAACGTAAATCATTGTTGATCGTTTAATTAAAAATGTTCAATTCAATACCACTTTCCCAGGTAGTTGGGTGAGTGTTCTAATATGACAGATTTGGGGTGGTTCGTTAGAACATTAGCTCCACAAAAATGTCATATATGCTCCTTCTAAAGAAAAGACAAACCAAGAAACAATGGATATCATAAAACTGAAAAACGTGTATAATTTGAAGCAGGGTGGCTCAATGGTTAGAAGCAGACGTTCCCAGTTTCGAGCCCCGTCCATGGGAAATTATTGACAGAATTCCCAATATGGACGAAAGCCGTCCACTGGAAGAATTGCATTTTATGCATTATACAATGCTTAGTTTATACTGAAGAAAGTATGTAAAAACACCGTTCGTTTCGGAGAAATAATGTTTCCAACTGTATGCTAGTTGTTACGCACATAGTAACAAATTTGTTCAAATATGACTAGAGAAATAAACCAAAGCCTGCATGAACGAATGATATAGTATAATTTGCACATTACTTTCGTGCTTACTGGCGATTCATCAGTTGGAGCCTGTACCGTTCAATGGTCTTACATTCCTTGACCAAATATATAGTTGGCAAAGGACGTAGTGTCAACTCTAAATTGACTAACGGGTCAACTATTTGAAACATGTTTAACGATGGCATCCTTTTGCCATCATAGTTACGATATCATAGTTTGTGGTTAAAACAATAACGTATATATATACATACATACATAAACAGAGATCTATAAATCCCTCGCTGTAGATTCCAGAATTCAACGTGCTTCTCAATAGAACAATATTTGTCGCTACAGTTACATTGATTTTGGTTCATTCGAGTGTGTTTTGCAAAGTTAGTGTGGTGTGACGTGATTAAATTACTGATATCGCGAAAAATAGTATCCGGCAACAAGAATAATGGCCTACACTCTCTACAGATAAAGCCACAGATTGGAGTAGCACCGACATAATCGGTGTTGCACATTCATTTCCGCTGGTGAGGGTAAAGCAAAGTGCAGCCAAATATAAACCGCAGGCAAATAAATTTTTTTATTGATTAATACTTTACTTTTACTTTTACTTTACTGCGGCTGACTCCTTTTGGAGGATAAGCCGGATACACATTTCATGGAGTTTCTTGGGAATTTGGTACAAGTGGTGTCCCCTCACCACTCGGCTTTTTGATCGAGGACGCACCTCTGCCTTTGCACATCCAAGCGCAGTCTGCAAGGCAGCAGTAAGTTGCATGGTTGCCGGTGGCTGTTGAGAGCTCATTCGCCATTCGGAAGTACGGGGTACTGTCCAGGAGTCCATGTAATCCTGTGGCTGTTGAACCCTTTTGTGGCGGGGAACACACGCCGGGTCATGGTGCCGTCGTCGGGCTCATGTGGTATTTTATAGGAGATCCGATTGCCGGTCGGAAATCCACCACGCCCTGGTGACACCTGGTTATTGATAAATGCCTCCTGATAGCCTTAACGAGGATTGCTCGATAACCTAATTCAACAGGGTTGAATTAAAAACACTATATCGTCCAAAACCGGAATCAATAGCAAATATTCACAATATGTCTTACTTTTACAAATACAGTTCGACAGCCCCTTATAACAGACTATTATCGGTCGAACAATTTTGGTCTGGACGCAATCATTAATAATAGCTCACCATAGAACCTTAACAATAGTAAACGACTGAGAAGTCTAAATAAAGAAATGATGATGGGCCGATTATACAGATTGCTCAACCCAAGTGCAAAATGGAGTACCTGAATTTGGTCCATACATCACATTTCCCGAGCTCACCTAGTTTGATTTCTTGCACTTCACAAATCATTCTATGAACTATAGCAGTGACCAACTTTGATGCAGCACAAAGCAAACTCAAGCGTCCATGTTCGGCAGGAGATATAGAGTCACCTCTGTGTGCTGGCATCAGAACGGGACACCTCCAAATATTGAGACGGATTCGTCTTTCTAGAGTTCGGCAATAAGTTAGTACACATTTTTATAAATCTTAATTCGACCGAACATGAAAAATTTCGAGTTATAGATTCCAGCGAATTCGCCAACTCCTCTGAGAATGCAAGCCTATGCAATTTCATTTCCTTTAATGCATCTCGTCTAAGCATACAAATCTAAGAGATTCTTAAGTGTCAACGCTGCGTCCAATTTATTTACAACATTAAGCCGGCATGTATCTTCATCTTCTGCGCAAAAAGCAGCAATTCATCGCGAGGTTTACAAGCCATGGTAAGACTTTTCTTAGTTTAGCAACATATTCTGCGCGTTTAAATGCCTTGGTGTTAGTTAGGATAATAAACAAACTATCCAGTTTTATACATGGGGATAGGGTTATGAACCTAGTAAGTGGTCAGAAATTGTTCACAGACTGCAGAAGTGAATCGCAGCATGAATTGAGCTGTTTGCAGTTGAGACTCATCAGTAGGAGTTATTACGTTTCAACACTATATATTTTTGTCAGCAATGGGATAGACGGTGTTGTCTCTAGACAAATGTGTAAACCAGCAATAGTGAAGCTAACATCATGTCCAGATGTTATTGCAGGTTAACACATTCGTCTAGGAGATTGTACCGTCCTATTATCCCATATTCTTGACCAAAATATTATAGTGGTTAAAGAGCAGTGATACACACGATGTCGCCAATGCTTGAGTGTGCATGAGATTATACTTTCACGTTCATGCTACCTTTGATTTATCCTTATGAATTAAAACGAAAAGACTAATTGCTACTAGGTTATAACACCTAGCCATACTTTACATATATATTAGTTCTCCGCAACAAACAGTATTTAATCCAGCTTTCTAGTTAGTAGATAAGCCGCGGCTTTCCTAACCTGTTACTTCGTAACGTTCGAGATAATGCTTGTTACGTTAACGACTGTCATCACAGGTGTCTTAGGTGAATAAGTGTCCACGAAGACTTGCAGCATATCTTAATTCCTAATCATTACAAGGAAATTTAAAATGAATCAGGTAAGCGCTTGGAACATATTTCTTATAGGATTCTATTGGCCATAGGACTATGGTTAGATCCATTCATTCAACAAGTAGACCACCCATGTTACACTCTGGTGTCCTGGACAAAGAACGATTATAGCCGTCTTATCCGGGTGTTGTCGATTTGAGTATTATAAAATTCTACCGGCCCATCTGCATGATCTGCATCACTATGCCTTGTGTGAATGTTGCCATATGTGGCTTCGGGTATGGGTTGCATTCTTGTGAAAAATAACTTGTTGTTCATTCATCCTTCACTAATAAGCTGATAGGCAACGTTTTAGAGCGTTGGTTCAGTTATTGCACATTTTATTATTAATCAAGTACAGTCGAAATTTGGAGCCAGAACTATGCTTAGTTTATAGAGAAGGCTACTGGAGACGCTAATATAAAAATATTGATATTGTCAGGAAATCTGGTACACCAGTGCTCTGTAAAATAAGAACATGGCTATATAAAAGTAGTTTAGCAAATGACAAAGTTGAAAATAAAACTTCAATTATTAACAGCCACCTCAACCTACTTTTAAAGCTAAGCATAAATGTAATTGCTTCATATTGCGCCATGCTCACGCCAGGATAATTTAAGGAAATATATTTGCATTATTTATTATGTTAATCAATGCACACACATCAGGTTGAAAATGCCTTATTTTCTCTCAAGATATTTGAATGTGCATTCAATTCGGTTAATCGTTCAAACTGACGTTTTGGTTCGTTTTTGCGATAACCATTATCAAGAGTTCCCAAATGAAAACAACAAAAATTAACACTAATCCCATTGTATTTAACCAGTCGTCGAACAACATAACAAAACTAACTTCGCCACCCAACGCACTTACGCGTTTCGACCTTCCATGATCATCATCGAAGAATTTACGACAGCAACTGACTATCGAGGATCAAGCCGCGTGAATATATGTAGAAAATAAAATTTAGATATACATCTCATCTAGTGAGTCTCTGTATTGAACATTTAGAATTACTTGACTGCTGATTTCATGCAGTCAGAACACTAACGCTGTTTGCAGCTTTCATACATATACATATATGAAATAACCCACAATTTAACAATAATTGATTACTTTTGAGTGAAATTGTGCGTGTAATTCTTTAAATCAAGTTGCGAAACTTGATAGCCTGAAATCATTGTATTTAACCAGTTGTCAAGCTAACATAACAAAAATACTACTTAGCCACAACACTAAACGCGTTTTGACCTACCATGATCATCATCAGTACGACGTAAAACTTGATTCATCAAAGAGGATCAAACCACGTAGAATATATGAGAAATAAAATTTATATTTGCAGTCAAGTTCAATGTATGCGAGACTACTAGAGGTGAGAGCTGCATATTAAAAAATTTCGAAGTCTCATTTACAATGACATATTTAAATTTCTTTAAATCATTCCAAATTAGAGTTTTAGGTAACAATTATTCTAAGGGCATATAAATACCTATACACTGCAAATGTACATACATATATGAAGCACAGCCTGTGCGAAGTTTATGTAACAATCACTCAATTACGTTTCCATTGCACGGCCTTGAGTATATTCCTTATAATTTGGCTAATATTTTCCTTACAATTTACTAACAACAAGATGCTTGCAATGCTTAGCACTTTATATTGTGTGTAATTATTTAATATTTGGTTTTAGGTTATGAGGAAGGAGGATTGAAGTCAACACACATAATAAAATTTTGCGGTTTAGTCGTAATGGATTAAATTTTAAAAGATACAAAAATAAATTG
This sequence comes from Eudiplozoon nipponicum, assembly GCA_029291075.1. Taxonomy (NCBI): domain Eukaryota; kingdom Metazoa; phylum Platyhelminthes; class Monogenea; order Mazocraeidea; family Diplozoidae; genus Eudiplozoon; species Eudiplozoon nipponicum. The sequence goes on from JAQBSW010012623.1 coordinate 8,429, forward strand.
AAATTATGAGTGTTTAAAAGAAAAGGCAACACAGACGTAACGAAAGTGATTCAGTGAAGCTACTGACCAAAATCATGGACAATTAGATACTACATTAAGGGCAACAACTGTGTTATCAAGGCAATGGTCGGATAAATCAAATAGTACGAAATTATTGGCAGAAGTAGCTCAAAAGTTTGTCACATCCATAGGGTAGTTTCAGGTTTTTTCCATACGCTATTAATACATTAATGGCAAATGTCTCAAATGGCCTCATGCAAACACAGTTTGATTCTTATCCAGCGTTTGGCGTGAATGTTTTCACCATACTGCATTCCTCGGTCCCTTAATAAAAACCACATATTAAGGACGGATGGTACACGTTAGCCTTTGGCGGTAGGCCATCTAAAAGCAGGCGTATTTTCATCATTTGATTTGAAACAGGGGCTTTAGTCTCAATATTCTTTAACTCTGTTAAATAATCAAATGATATAAATACCAATCCTACCATTTATAATTTTTTCTAAATATAAAACCATACATTTATAAAAAATTTGACAAAACAATTATCCAGTAGACCGGTTTTGATCTTATTGGGAACTCGTCAAGTACTGTCCGCGCTATGAAATTCTGGATATTACTTGAAGAGTCTCCAATAAAATCGAAACCAGTATAGTGGAACATATCTTTGAATCCTCGCATGCACGTTCTCCAGGCGTGATCATTAAGATAATTGCTAAATGTAATAACATAGATGTGTTTTAAACGCAACCTGACTTATGCAAGCAATATAAGCATGTTCAGTTATTGAGCCTGAACTAAAGTTGGTGCACGCAAATGATTGGTCGTTATCTTACTTCACACTCTTTTCATGACTAGATTTTCTGTTTGTTCGGCTTTTCCAGTATATATATATATATATATATATATATATATATATATATATGTGAGTAGAAAATATTGAAGTAAGTGGTACTGATAACATTTCCCTTTTTAGAATTTGAACATAAGGGTACAAAATTTTTAAAAAGCTTAAAATGGAATTATCGTATATTTTAGTCCGGCTTGAAGGTTATTCAAAATATTCTAACATGTTTACTAGATCCCCTTTCAGAGAATAATATACAAGTGCGTCATACCACGGCATTAGATTCTTTGTTTCAATACAAAATGTTTGTAACTTATTACTTTTTTCTGATATCCAGTAAATACGTTCATAATAAAACCTTTTGTTTAATTAAGTGGTCTCCAGTGTATATATGACTACAAAACTGACACAAGGTCTTAATTGTCGGTAAAAACTCCAACTTTTGTGGATACACTGTTATTATTTAGAAGTTTAAGATTTCAAATCAAAGTAATTTACCTTATTTCCTAGCTTTAAAATATTATGTAATGAAATTGAAAGACTTAATGTTGCGGAATTTTTCAAGATTAATATAGATTGGGAATTTCCTTGGTTATTCGAAAGATCAAGGTGACAGAAGTAACATAAATTGGTGTTTAGATGACTAATTTATCATCACGCAATAAGCAACATTTGGGTAACCTGTACATCAGATTTAAATGAAGTGTGGCAAATAGATGTTCTACTTTGTTTTTCTTTGCTGAATTCATGTAAGCAGATTTTGGAGACTACGTCTATTGAAATATCAAATTTGCACTACGCTGTTTTGAAATTTTATTTTGGATATTTTTATCACGGCCAAATTTCAAATTTTATTCGACTTTTAAATATTCTACCATTGATTGGTTTTATAATGGTTCAAAGACAAAACCTGTACGAAATTAAATTATGATTTTATGCGTTATAAATGTTAAACATTATAAATTTGTATCGAAAATTATTTGAGAAGGTGAAATTGAGGATTATTTTCGACATTGAAAGACTTTTATGAATGAAGTTTGATAAATAATGCAAGCGAACTTTTTTGTCAAATTCAAGAATTTATATTTATTTCATTTTCTTATATAAGTTCGTAGCTTTTAATTAAATTGACAGCATTTAATTTAATAAAACTATTTTTCTTTATGTTTACTCCAAAATCTAGGTCTAAAAATTGTCATCGTGCTAAAAAAACGTATTCTCATCATCATCATGATCAGCAATTCAGAAATCATTAGTAACTAATGTTTCCCTGCCATATAACCATAAGAAAAAACAAGAAAATGTTAAATACTAGCTTTAAGTTAAGACGATATCGGCAATGCAGCTTCTTTGCAGTTTTCACTGTGTCATGTCATAAACATAACCAATTCTCATAGCTAACTCTGCCCAACTTACAAATTAAAGTTACTATAATGATTTTACAAGAAATCTGAAATTAAATCGCCACTGAAATCGACTCAATGCCACATCGCGCAGTTTCCAACTTAAAATTATTTTGCGTATGTGGACTCTATCCAGGCAGGTTAATGGGTCCCATACTAACCAATTTTAGTTGACTTTCGCCGTTTTTCCATGTCGAAAATAGTCCACCTTGGTCCTAATGCCAATTAAACGCTGGATGAGCGTATATAATTCTACTGTGCAATCGAATTGATGGCATACGTAAAACGTGACGGAGCTATCAATGTTAATGAAGACTTATTTGATTTTATAACAAAGAGCACTTGTTGCTCGATCAAAAAAATACGTCTCCGGATGTCAGCATTGTTTATTCATTTTTGGTAACCTACATGCGCCATGCTTCTCAATCAGCGCTGATCGAATTCCTGTAAGAATCTAAGATAATCAAATCTAAGGGACCGTCTCACTAGCGTAAATTTATTGTATACATTAACGCGAGCAGAATTTTTAGTGTAGAGAGCGCGTATATTATTTATAATTTGGTGGCATAACACTTTTCGACAGAATATCGAAGAGAAAATTGCGATTCACTGAGTCAGAATTCTAGAATATACACGCAGCTTTTCAAGAATTTTCTTTAGGGTAAAAATATTATCTATAAAACTTCGTCCTGACTCAGTCTTGTTCTGATCTAATATATGATTCACGCGAAGCGCTAAGTCGGTGAAAAATAATTGAAGCAAATAACCTAGATACGACTAGATTCAGATATATACCACGATATTCACAATATCTCACTGTTGATTCAGGCATATTTTCGTTGGTGGGGAGTGACGAAGGTGCTCAAGAAACTTTATCTTTGAAGTGTTTAGCCCACCTATCAAGAATACTAGTTTATTGGTTATTAAATAGTTGTTGCTTTCATTTATAGTTTAGCCAATTCTTTCATGCACATGCGGCAGTGACAAGACATCGTACTTCAATCGACCACATTCAGATAAGCATAGAATGCCAGTTCTCTGTTCTGGATGCGATATCGTACCAACGGTGTTCTCTAATAGTTTAATCAATGGTTCTGACCTTAATCTCCGAGCTGCCTGAATCCGATTGAAATTTCACTCTATGCGACCGACCGTATTCCGTTAAAATAACCCCGCACTGATCTCAGATACAAATGTACAGTAATATTATAGGGTACCAATTATTCTTCCGATGTTAAAACCTGAGAACATTTACTTCTCTACTATCTCTAACGTTCTACAGAACACATCAGCTACGAAACTAAAATTAAATCGCGCCATTTCCTATAAACTTAGCAAGGAGGTGGCCGGCAGTCAAATGGTCAATTAATAACAACGTCTGCATATTGTTGCCAATAAGTTAGAAGCTGTCTCAAAGCGTGACAAAATATCCAAATCAAACGCATAAATCCGAATACACGATTGCCATCAATTTTAAAAGCACAGATTGACAATCCACCATTTATTGCGCACAGTGTAGTTAGAAAAGCAATGACCCTCTAAAAGTTTACCAAACTGCATTTTTTTATAGAGGGGGACTTGCAGTAACATAAGAGAGCGAAAAAAGGCCCCCAAGTTAAAGACCAACATTGTAAACTTTTCAAATTCCATTGTATGGCGGTTCAGAATTATGTGAACAAGCGTGCAAGAGGAATCAATTCCAAATGAGTTTGAATGTGGCATAGTTGTAACAATCCACATAACATTTGCCACAAGCCTACCTATAGGAATGTGTATACCAGCAGTAATAGACAATGTGTATGCAAGCACGAGCATAATATATGTGTGTACCGTCAAATTGTCCCACATTCCTCACCCAAATATATAGTGGTTAAAGGGCTTAATACCGGCTCCTACTTATGAGTCGCCAGTAAGCACGAACCTAATGAGTAAATAAGATAATAACTTACGTTCATGCTGTCTTTTGGTAATACTTCTGATCATATTTGAACTAATTTGTTTCTAGGTGCGCAACACCAAACACACACTTGTATATATATTAGTTACCTGCAACAAACAGTATATAACAGTTTCTGGAAAAGCAACGAACAATGAAAGACTTGATTTGAATGATTGGTGCGCAGTGCGAGCTTTAAATGTTGACTCTCCGCGATTTTCATCCGCGGGTTGCTGTTTTGCACTATCAGTTTCGCTAAGACCCGATTAATCCCCATCTCCAAGTACCCATTGATATTCTCTTCGTTTTGGCTTTGTGCGGATTCGCCCCTTTTTTTCGAAGGCTTCAATTTCGTTCATAATAATCACTGGAAATGAGGTACGATCTAACCTTCGTTGACTGGCTTCGTTTCGGTTTGTTATTTCCAAAACCGTCCTCAGGCCTCTAGTCACACAGGAAGGTGCTCACAATAGCAGATTTAAGCAAATCTATATAAAGGGCGAATTACATACACAGCTTTCCGGGGAACAGCAACAAATCGGGTGGGTGACTAGAGCATCAGTACGGATCGACTAGTAATCTCGCGTTGGACTGTATGTTTCGCGAGATTGGTTGCCTGATAACACTGTACCGTTACTCGTATTATCGACGAGACGCATAAATGGATAAAAATGTACAGAATCGAACGGAAAGCAGAGTCAAATAAGGAGACTTGTTTAAGTTTGCCTTGTTGATACAAGTTCTTCTGGAACTCAATATGCGAGGTATCAAGATCTCCACTTATGCTTGTATTTATGTCATCGTTTAAAGTTTTAAATCTAACCTCATCCACTTTTGCTCATTCCTAGATCCTCATTCAGACTAGTCGTAACTTTTTACCATCTTTTTATCGCACAGTATAATTATTTATTCCGTATTATCAGCATGTTTACCAAGTGATTACTTTAGCTCTATTAATTTTGTAAGCATTCCCACAGAATTTTTATTTTGTGTTGCCTCTGTTCATGATTGCTATTTTATGTATCTAAGAAATTTTTAAGCCCTCGGCCATATAACATTTAACTCACTCGGGTCAAAGTTTTATTCAAAACGGAATTTGTAGGAGAACATTTACATTGATCAGCTTATATCTTTTGAATAAAATTAATGCTATTAGACCTTACTATTACAACTTGCACTTATAATGGCAAATGAAGTGTCACACAAGGTTGCATCTTTGAGCTGGTTCTATATGACCTACCACTGTCTTAGATACGAGTAAGCAAATGAAAGCATGTTTTACTTAACTATTCAATGATTTGGCTCTAGCTTTAAATTGATATTCAATCTCCAAGTCGGGCCTTTCTGACATTGGCCCAAGGCATAATCCGAAAAACTAGGTTCATAACGCAATGACATAATATCTCATTCCTTGCTTATACAAGAAACCATGAACGATATGAATTATAATGATTACATACTGCATCGGCCGTCACGCAGTATAAACAAGGTCGCCATATCTGATTCCACTGATTTTTCTCAAGCCAGTAAATAGGGCGTTGTTATTGTTCTTAGCAAACGAGCTGAAGCTTGTTTAATTGAATGGATCCCTGTAAATAGTTGGTATTGTGTGTCACCTTTAAATTTATCTACTAAAATCAATGCAAAAAGCCGTAATCAAAGTTGCCTTTTCGTTGAATCCGCATATGCTCTTGGTTATGGGTGACATGAATGCTCTAAGAATTTCGTGTAGTTGGAAGATACACTTTAAGCTCGACTCGCAACGATAATGGTGAACCGCTTTTGGATAGCTACATCTAACATAGATCATATTTAAATAGTACAAACTTCGGATGGAGTGTTAGACGTTGCACCACATGGCGTCCTCCAGCTCCCGGACAACGGTGGACTCAAATAGATCATGTAGCAACTAGTTATAGATGGCGTGGTTGCATCCAGGATCGTCAACTCGGACCATGCACTTACCAGTTGTAGATTTGAGCTATAATTTTCCGGGAAAATAATTAAGAATAAATCACAAATTGATGAAGATAAACTCGAACAACCGTCCTTCCGACAAAAACATGAAGATATTCTAAAGTCTAAACTAACTGGTCTGGATGGCCAAAACCGAATTTACTTTGGTCCAAGATAAGTTCCACTATGCACAATGCAGGTATTACTGTATGTGGCATTGCAGACCCCGTAGAAATAATCATTGTCTCTCTGTCAAATCTATGGAGATACTCGAAACAAGGCGCAAAATTCCACATGGCGAAATTATAAATGATAGTAACAAACATTGAATAACCAATGAAATAAATCGTCTTGATAAGGGGGCCGAAAACTTCAAAGATCAATTTACTTTGGCACCTGCGATTCTTGAGCGCAAGCCTGTATCAACGGTGTGGAACTCTAGTCTCGAAGAAACATCACAGTTAGAAATACGGGATGCTATCCTATCCCTTAAACGTCACAAAGCTGCAATATGCAATGATTTGCTTCCAGAATTATTTAAGGGTGGTGCCGATATAATTTCGGGAGTGCAGACTAACGATTTTCGTACTTAAATTAATGAGACCGTACCGTTGGATTTGAATGAGACGACCACCATTTCTATCTTCATAAAAGGCAATCGTAATTCTTGTGAGAATTATTGTGGTATAATATTGACTCCAGTCGTGCCTAGGTTATTTGCTTCGGTTATCGTACGTCGTCTTATTGCTTCACGTGAATCACACAGTAGAGAAGAACAGGCCGGATTTCGCTCAGGAAGAGGTTGAATAGATAATATTTTTACGCTATAACAAGTTCTTGAATTGCGATAGTTATATCACTGTCAAACAATAGTCGTCTTTCTAGACTTCAAGGGTGCATTTCACTATAATATAAGGAATGAGGAGATCGTACCATTGGATTGGAATGAGACGACCATTATTCCGATCTTCACAAAAGGCAATCGTAATTCATGCGATAAACATTGTTGTATAATCTTGACTCCAATCGTGTCTAGGTAATTGGTTCGATTATCTTACATCGCCTTAGCGCTTCGCGTTAGCAGCCCGAATTTAGTTCATTATGAGGACGTAGAGATAATAACTTTACGTTAACGCATTTTTTTAAACAGTAATATGTGTATCACTGTCCCACAATAGCCATATTTCAAGACTTAAAGGGTGCATTAGACTTGATGGATTGCAATGTTTTTGTTGGATATTCTGTCAAAGTGTGGTGTACCCACCAAATTTGTAAATAGTATACGCGTTATTTACACAAACACTACTTGTCACGTTAAGGTCTACAACGAATAAACGCACAACTTTCCAACCAGCAGTGATGTTCATCAAGGATGTCAACTTTTTCTCTTATTGTTTAATATTGTAATCGTAATTATGAGCAGCGCTCTTCCACGCGATTCGGATGCAGGTGTCGAAGTTGACACAGAGGGTAAATCAGTCGATCTTGACTGTGAAGACGATATCGTACTATTTTTCGATAATCGAGATTCTGCTCAGGCCACATTGAACAGATAAGCAGATTTTGTTCCATCTATCGTTTGAAATTCGCACCATCTAAATGTAAGATATTTTTACAGAATCACCCACCACTCACTCCACTTTTGCGACTGCAGAGTGA
>JAQBSW010012624.1:0-16227 GCA_029291075.1 Eudiplozoon nipponicum
CCATTTATTTCGTGAATACTAAACATCTCTTATACAATCATACATATTTATACATTTTGGTTTTTCAATTGTTTATGCTATTGGTAACAAATCTGACTCGTTATTACTGTTGTTTCTTGTTTTGACTAGTTGGTGAGTGTGTGTGCCTTTGTGTTTGTGTTTGTGTTGTGTATGCGTGTTTGTATGTAAAGGTCATTCTCGCAGTATTGCGAAGTGATGTCTGAGATCTTGTCATTATTGTTTTGGTATCTTGAGAGTTAGCCATTTGTGCACATTGTTCACTGTTACATGTACAAGTGCTATTTTTCCCAGTATAGTTGATCGTTTCACCCCGCTGCGCAAGATTGCTATTTTCGCTTGGTAACAACGCTAATGTTGATTGCAATGTTAAACGCTCACATTGTTTGGAGACTTCTGTCATCGTATGCGCCTCTGTTATTTCCACTTCACATTGTTGCCAATCCGATTGTACGTTTGTTGATTCTAGTAGAGGGCCTTATGGTTCTTGGCTGGATACTAGTAGATTGTTGTTGAATTTTGTTATTCTTTGCCAGTCGATAAGGATATCATGTTGATGAAACTTTTGAATATTAAGGTCAGGTGCTTGTTGTTTTATGTAAAGGGCTTCATAGATAAATAATAATTTTTCTGATTTTGCTTTATGTAAAATTGTGAAATTGATCGAATTGACAGGGTGCCCCGTTGCCAATATATGATCGGAAATGGCTGATTTTCCTGACTGTGCCAAGCCTTTATTAATCAATTTCTGTGGCAAATGTTGCTGGATTCTTCTTATCAATTGCTTCTTCGTACGTCCGATATATGTGCTACCGCACATACATGAGAATTTGTAGACTATGAATGATTTGGAGAGAATTGGCAATTGATCTTTGGCATCAAACCTCATGATTCTCTGTGTACTAAATGTCATATTAACTTTAACACTGGGGAAGTTCTCCTTAGTTTTTCTATTCAGCCGCCGTGCAATTATTGAGGCTGGTACGTCGCCTCTAAATGGTAAGTTTACGAAAACCTGCTTGACGGTATCCTCTCTAGTACGAATCTGCCGTGGTCTGATGTTGACATCAATGAAACGCTCAGGGTAGTTGTTCATTAGAAAAATTTTCCTGAGGTAGCCCAGTTCTTCCTCAATCTTGTGTTCAGAGCAGATCTTCCTGATTCTGTTTGCTAGGTTGTTTACTAAGTTTCTTTTGTGGGATTTTGGCACACAACTGTTGTAATGAATGTATTGTCCGGTGAAAGTAGATTTTCTATGTATGGCCAGTGTCAAATCTCTTATATATATATATATATATATATATATATATATATGTGTCTATAAATAACAATACAAACTGTGTATTTTGGAAAGAGGCTAAAAGAAATAGGATTTCTGTTGATAAACCCTATTCTGACATACGTATTCGTCATACTGCTGCATCGCTATCTCCCGCATTCCGTCTTAGCCCTTAAACTTTCCCAACGGTAGGAAATGAGTTGACCTATTGAGGTTATCAGTTGGGAGTAAAAAGCCTTCAAATGTACCTGTGCAATAAATATCAAATAAAATTTACTCAACGCTAAGCAGAATTGATTATGTGTTCTTTGTTCCGATTAATAAAAATACGATTGGTTGGTGGAATGGTACGGTAATTCAACAAATGGGTAAATTACACATCTGTGAGTTATATTCATTGCTGTGTTTTATGTCCACCTATGTTGGATGGTTCACGTACATGTATGTTGTCCGTGTTTATTATTAGCGTATCGTCCAGACAAGACTTAATTATGCCTAATTCTGCAGTTAAATTATTCATTTGAGAAGTCAGTGCCTGAATCAACGTTTCCAACCCATCAGAAGACATATTAAATGTACCACAAATGCTTTATTTTTACTCAATTATATATAGAATTTTGCTCGCATAACGAGCATCGATTTAATAAAACAAATTTACACATTAATTAATTTATGTTCACTTCGGCTCGAAGTCTGCTTTTATCATTGGGCTGACTGCTTCATTCTTATACAGGCGCTTCTGCGAGGAATTTCTGTTGAAATAATGTCTGCCCTAGATAAGACCCTTTGTTCATTATTTGTCTTAAAGGTGGCTATTGCCACACTGTGAACATTTATAAAATTTAATATGTAATCGTCTCTCTGGTTGTTACCACTTAAAAAATTTCGTATCAAATTTTGAACCAGTTTAGCAACTCAATTATTGTTCTACATCCCTTCAATGATGGCAATATTACAAAAGAGTTTCACTTAGAACCACCAGTTTTAATTGTATTTGCTTCAGAATTATGTTTAGTGTAAGTTAAGCGCACAAAACAGCTCTACGAAGCTCCTACCTTTTGTGTATTAGGTGTTGCGCCCCTGGTATCAAATTAGTTTAAATATGACGAGAAGGATAAAACCAAACACAGCACGAACGGAACGTATAATATAGTGCACATTCGTTACGTGCTTACTAGCGACACATCAGTAGGAGACGGTATTGCGCCCTCTATCCACTGTATATTTTGGTGAGGAATGTAGGAAAAATGGACGGTAAAATCTCCTAGACGAATGTGTAAACCTGCAACAGTGAGGCTAACTTAATATAAAGTCTTCGACAATGCGATTTCAACGCCAATTCACTATATATAATTTATATATACTAAATCTGTAAAGGGTATCTTGGCAATGGATACTGTGCCAGTAACTAATACTAACTTAATGATTGCTGAAAAGGTACATGGTGCAAAAATTATGGTTGCTAAGTGGGTAAATGGTAAAAACACAATGGATTATAAGATATGCTAAATTTTACCAACATTGAGAACTTAATAAACTTCTGAACAACTGTTACTCCAGTAAATCCATACACTCTGGCCTTGAACGATATCAGTTGTCACATTTCGCGGCAGGCATGACATCATTCAACTAAATATATATTAGTTGTATTCGGTTTTTAGCGGGGAAATAATACATATCCATATATGTGTTAAGTGTTGCACACCTAGTAATAAATTAGTTCATGTAAGAGTAGAAGGTTGAATCAAAGCCAGCATCAACTAACGGTATAATTGCATGTGCGCATTCGCTTTTTTTTTGCTTACTGCCGACTCATCAGTAGGAGCCGGTATTACGCACTTTTACGAATGTGTAAACATGCAATAGTGGAGCTAATTTCAAATAAAGTCATCAAAAATGCGACTTCATGGACGAACCAAAGTTAGCATGAACGAAAGGTTTAATCTCATGTACACATTGGTATTGTGTTTACTGGCGACGCATCAATATGAGCCTGTACTACACCATATGCCATCTGTATATTTAGTCAAGTAATGTGGGACAGAATGTATGGAATTGCTGTAATTACAGGTGTTCAGATGTAGATGTAATTCTCAATTTTGTTGAAATCTAGCAATTATTGAAATCAACTGTGTTGGTACCATGTACAGGCTCAGTATTTTGAAGATCATTGTACTGGTACCAAGTTTGGTCGCGCTATTTTGAAAGCCATAATATTGATACCAATTACTGGCACTATATATATATATATATATATATATATATATATATATATTTTATCTATGCATTTGCTTCAAGTCGTATTGCCGAAGACTTCATATGAATTTAACTCAATTACTGCTTGGATAAACTTTCGCACAAGAGACTGTACCGTCCACTATTTTCACATTTCTGGGCCAAATATATTGTGGGTAGAGGACGTAGTAAATTTTCCTACTGATGAGTAAATTCATGAGAATATAGCTTTTTTTTGCAATGACTTTGGTGTAAACTTTTGATCCGATTTGAACTCGGTTTATATAGATTCGCCATACATAATCCGAAATTGCAATATGTGAATTCTATAATAGTTTTATGCACACTTCCGAACTTTCGTAAATCAATAAAGCCACATATCTAAAATTAGGCTATTATCAATCAAAAATTTTCACGTTCTACTTTCACTTTAGCAGAGACATCTCCTTTAGAGTATTACAACAATTGTAGCAATGGATATACTTTCTCTACAGACAGATTGATTGCAAAGTTAAATCAAAATTATTCTTAAAGACTGAATTAGAGTGAACTTTAACTTTTTATGTAGTTTACGCTATTATTTTGTGTTTAAGTGGAAATAAATAAATCTATGTAGTGGCGGGTGTTATTAGGCTCCAATTTCACTTTTAAAATAACTTAAATATTAACAAATAAATATGACATAATGAGGCCTGTTTGAGCATGTCCGATTCTCTTTTCTGTTGTTTGGTTATATCACAAATTTTGCAACCAAGATTGACCCAGTAGAATCTGCAAAATTTGATTTTTAAAATAATCTGATTTCCTGACAGTGTAATAATTTAAACTATTGTCTGCAAAACAGCTTTTATTATACTTTAAAAGTGTAAACGCCCCGGCTTCAAGTTAATGCCGTACGACGTTACAAACTCGGTTAAGGTGCTATGGATATAGAGTTATTGTTATGATAGGGGGCCCGTATCAGGGCCGGTCGTGCGTTCTCCGGCAAATGCCGAGAATGTTCCTGCAGTGTGAAGATGTCCTAGAGCCTTGGGTTGACTCTGGCTGTGGTTCCTTCTGTTGTTGCGTTTTAATCTCGATGTGGAAACTTCGTTGAAGTTCTGCATTAATTGGCTCGTCTCGCTGGTTGTACCGCAACAAGATGAGTCACGGATGTTGCCAATTGTTGGTGAAACGAATGCAATAACCAGCGTAGGTAATGACAGCCGACAGCACGCACACGTAACGCAAAGCAGAAGGCAAATGCGACAACTGACTTGCAAGGTAAATTTGCCGTGCTTAAATAGCCATGCCATAGTCTACTTGCACACTATTGGTTAACGGCAAGTTTCCCTTTTTCTCATTGGTGCAACGTAAATAAAATTGAATTTAATTTACGCAATATGTCGGCAATTAATTTGTGTCGTTACAAAAGTATCCTTCACCAGATAGCCGTTCACTACTTAAGTTTCCTCGGGTTTATTAATGTCTGTCTGCCAAGTCAAAAGAAATCACCTACGAACTTAATTTTCAATCTTTAAATTTCGTTCATTGTTTGTTAATTTCTCCAATTACGAATCGGGCATCACCGTTATCATTACTAAAAATAAATTGAGTTTGTAATTTCTCACTAGTTCTTCTTTTACATTAGGGAAATATTATGGTTTTCTTTTCATTTTAAAACCACTTAGTTGAAATCTGAGAAAATTATTTTAAAGATGGGAAGATTAGTATGTTTTTTACTCCATATTTATATGTAAAAGCACGTTGAAGAATTTCAGGATAAATGTACCAAAATTTATGAAATAAGTATTTGAATAAATTAATTTATAGTTCTATCATTTACGTATAGGTTAAAAACTCGTTATCAATATAATGCACACATTATGATAGTGCATCAAAGTTGATTTAGTAAGGAGATTGGATAATGTAATTTCTATGTTTATGTGAGAATGACGAAATTTATAAACGAATTAAATATATGGGGAAAGATAATTGAAAATACAATTATTCATTTGCCCTACGACAATATATAAAGTTAAATGCGGAAATCGGTGCGAAAGTTGTACAGTCAACTATCAAGAAATGAAATTTATAATTTTGTATATTTGATGAGCCAGTCCAAATCGCTAATCCAGTAGACCGGTTACGTCCGTATGGGCGACTTTCGAGATACTGTCCAATAGGGCAGGTGTTGAGCGCGCTAAGATTGAATTAACTTACATTTTTCGCATTCTTTCGGAGGGTTGCTTCTCGGCGCACTTGGTGAATGTCTTCCACGGCAAGTCCGACCAAAAGGTTCATGATCAAAATTGACATGGTCAAAATGAAAATTCCCACCAGAATATGTTGCCATATGCGCACAGTTTGAGCTTCTCCAACTTGGAAATTCAGCAACTACCAAAATGGTTGTAAGGTAATATGGCAAGCATACAGTTGAATGGATTCAGTTTGCCGAATAAATAGACACATTTGAACAGAACTAACGTAAATGTAAAAATGTAATACACGGAGTTTGTATGGTAAACAATAGATATAGCGTAAGCAAAATACAGCCTCCTTGCCTAGAAAACGCCAATTCTCTGAGGCGTGAATATAGAATTAAATAAAGAGCCAAATCCTGACGATAAGGTAAACATTATTCTGGCGACATCAATTCGTTGGATCAAGTTTGCAAACTTGGCGTAACACAGCTTAATTCGCGTCAGTCACATACTCTCCATGATTATCATAGGAGCATGACGGAAAAATGACTAACGAGGATAAGATAAAAATCTGCATGTTAATTTTTGTGGCTACCTAGAAATTGTGTAGCCCAAATTTTCAGTCGAGTACAGGTTGTACTAGATTGCAATGGCTGAGAGCCGTATATCTGATCATTCATAACTTATAAATGATTTTCGGTCTCATCCTCGTCAGACAATTTGACGTTGTACGGTGATGGTGATCATGGAAGCTAAAAATGTGTCAGTGCGTGTGTGTCTTGCTCGATACGCAAGGATTAGTGTTTATCTCAAACACTAAACTTAAATAGAAGAAACATTATGCTCATTGAAAACTTGAAATTCTTATTTAATTTATGCACGAAAAAAATGATCAACAATTGATAATATTACATACAAAGACCTTGTCAGCAATAGATATGGCAGGTGTCAGAGTAATGGTACATGCGCTTTAATTTTACCGTCTCCGATAACAGTAGTATCTTAATGCAAAATTTTCTGCTCTCAAAACCTATTTAGGCGAATGGATGAGCGAGCTCTGTGTAAGTGATTAAGATGTTACGATAATGCTTCTTCAGATTAGACACAACAAATTAAAGTGGCTTGTACAAACTTAGTATAAACTTTAGACACTGATGGTGGCGGAGAATTAACGTATATGCAATTGCCTATTAGGTTTTGCCCACCTAGTAACAAATTAGGTCAATTATGACCAGAAGAATAAACCAAAGTCGGCATGAGATTATACTTTCCGTTCATGCTGCATTTGGTTTAATTTTCTGGTCACAACTGAACTAATTTGTTACTAGGTTCGCAAAACCTAATACATATTTGCATATATATTAGGTCTCCGCAACAAACAGTATTTAACTGTTATATATTGAATTGAATGATGTCATGTTTACCGGGAAATGTGATAACTGATATCGATCAGGGCCAGAGTGTATGGATTTACTGGAAAAACAGGTGTTCAGAAATTGTTATAATTCTCAATTTCGGTGAACTATAGCATAAATTGATATCCATCATGTTAATATCATGTACCGACTTGGAAACCATAGTGTTAGTACCATGCAACTTTTCGGTACAATAATGTTTGTATCGGTTACTAACACAATAGCCACAGTGTTAGTATCCTTTACAGACTCGGTATATATATATATATATATATATACTTATATATATATATATATATATAGTTCTATGATATTATAAAATAAAAATGGCTTATGACAGCAAATGCAATTAATAACATCAACCGAGGTTTCATTTTTAATGATGACATTCACAGCAAAAGCTAGAATGGCTTCGGATAGAAATCGAGCCACCAATTATTCGGTTCAGGACAATAAAGCACATTTTCAACGCTGCGAAATCCACAAGATGCAGGCAGTTTTCAGTTATATTCCGATTTGTGCTTGAGCTGTCTTTGCTTTATCTGGACAGAAAATAGAATTCCTTAAATCAAATTTGCGAGCTTGAAGTAAACACCAATTCCATTTTAGTTAAAACTACTGTCAGTTGTTCGAAGACTGGTTAAATATATATTTTTCAGCTACACTAACTTGAGACAGTATTTTGTACATAACTATTCTTTGAATGACATTTATTGTGCTACTGTTATGTTGTTCGACGACTGGTTAAATACAATAGGATTGGTGTTTACTTCAAGCTCGCAAACTTGATTTAAATAATAAATGTCATTCAAAGAATAGTTATGAACAAAATACTGTCTCAAGTTAGTGTAGCTGAAAAATATATACTAGTGCACTAAGAAACAATTTATGAGACAAGTATATATTAGGTGTTGCGAACCTAGTAACAAATTAGTTCAGTTGTGAGCAGAAGGATAAACCAAAGACAGAATGAACGGAAAGTATAATCTCATGCACATTCGTTTCGTGCTTACTGGCGACTGATCAGTAGGAGGCGGTACTACGCCCTTTAACCACTAAACATTTTGGTCAAGAATGTGGGATAATAGGACTGTACAATCTCCTAGACTTATGTGTAAACCTGCAATAGTGAAGCTAACGTCATATAGTCTACGACAAAAAAAAAAAAAAAAAAAAAAAAAAAAAAAAAAAAAAAAAAAAAAAAAAAAAAAAAAAAAAAAAAAAAAAAAAAAAAAAAAAAAAAAAAAAAAAAAAAAATGCGACTCCAACGCCAACTCACACTATATAATATATATATAACGAGTCTGTAAAGGATACTAACACTATGGCTATTGTGTTAGTAACCGATACCAACATTATTGTACCGAAAAGGTACATGGTACTAACACTATGTTTACCGAATTGGTACATGATACCAACTTGATGGATATCAATCTATGCTATAGTTCACCGAAATTGAGAATTACAACAATTTCTGAACACCTGTTACTCCAGTAAACCCATACACTCTGGCCTTGATCGATATCAGTTATCACATTTCGCGGTAAGTATGACATCATTCAAATCAATATTTAAAAGTTAAATTCTGTTTGTTGCGGAGAGCTAATATATATGCAAGTATGTATTATGTGTTGCGAACATAGTAAAGCGTGAAGCGCTAAGACGACGTAGGATAATCGAAGCAAATAACCTAGATAAAACCGGAGTCAAACTTAAACCACGATGGTTATCGCACGAATTACGATTGCCTTTTCTGAAGATGAGAATGATGGTCAACTCATTCCAATCAAATGGTACGGTTTCCTTATTCCATATAGTATGAAAAAGTTTGATCAACGCTCCTGAAGTTATATCGCCACCATCCTTAAACAATCCTGGAAGCAAATCATCGGGGCCTCAGATGTTTATATCAAGATCGCAACCTAGATTATAGTAATTGTTATCACCGCCCGCACAACCAATTTTCGTTTAACTATATAAATGCGGTAATGATGTTTCCTTACCACTTCATAGGCATCTGACTAATTGTTTTATTCTTACTAAGTAATATTCTGCATTTATGTGTCACCTCGCTGGTTAGTGAGGTAAAAGTAATAACCATCAACCAGGATAAATGACATAAGCTAATAAAAAATAACTTAACAAGGTAGGATTTTAATTGATTGAAAATGAGGCAGGTGACTATAAAAAATTACATGTTTGAAAATAGCACACTGTAATATTGCACGGCATGACAATATTTGACAGTTTTTAAATAGTGTAAAAATACAAGAATTAAAGACTACAATATGAAGGATAGTATCGTAAATTATCACCAATTTCATTAATAAATTGAAAAGTTATGTGACCATAAAATTTAATTTAAATTTATCAGTCTTCATCTAATTACTTAGCGCTGAAATATTTTTCTAACTCTATGTTTAACTTATTACTAGAGCTAGTTTCCGGTTATGATTCAGGCAATCTTCGCTTCCACCCACTCTTTAGTGTTGTGTTTCAAGCCGAGCCTTGTGTTTTCTCACCATTGTTTCATTTATTATGCTTTCTCTTGATATATTTTCAATAAATTCCTTAGTCAATTATGTAAATCTATTATACATGAGCCAACCACAAACGCAGTTAAAATTTCCCCGTTTCCACTGGACGAAGTTCAATATCTAATCTATCCACATGTCAAAATTAACACATAGTTCTATGTTCTTTGCATCTTATCTTCGTTGTTTAGAATTCCTCTGCCGACCGAGCCATTGAAAAAATGCTTTCGAAAGTGAAAATCGAAACGCTGGTTATAATAATAATGATGGGAGACCAGTCGCTTTTGTTGACAATAAGGATCAGTTTATACTGAAATATCCTGTCAGGCGAAGGATTTCTTTGAAAGAACCTTTTGTATGCCTTTTGTTTCGGCAAAAGTTATGACAACTATTTCGGGGCAACAAGGTAAAGCTCGCTAATCGTTAATTAATAAATTTCTCCTGTCAAGATCCTGGATTGTTGACCACCGCATTATCAACAAAAACACTTTAAATATTTCATTTCAAGAAATTTCCACGCCAGTTTTTTGCGAAGCAAATGTATCACTTAAAATGGATTAAGAGACACGCTGCATATTTGAAGGGATTTCGTCGAAAAGAAAACGAGAAAGAAATACGAATTCGAAAGCATAAAATTCACTCCAGAATTACCCCTCTTGTTGTTCCTTCAATTTCTTCTTCTCTTTCTGTGTTAAACCACGCCGCTTGCGCACTGAAGGATCAAAATATCCTTTTGGAGTGAATTTCGCTCGTTCCACGTGAGCTACGTGGCCATCACCTAGTGGCATTCCGTCCAAGATTTGCAGGGCTAATTCAACTGACTCAACCTTAAGCAAAGTAAACGATAGAATTTAGCATTATTTAATTTAATTATATCAAAAAATATTGTAAAACAATTGTACTGTGCACACAACATCGAAGATCTGAGTCTCCCACTAAGGGCTTCAAAAGAGCTGGGATAGTGTGGTTGACACAGCCACGATTATTTAAAAGATCAATAGCGATTCAGGCACCATTTTATTGTGGAAATAGAGTGGAAAAATTTTCTCGCTTTGTTTTCGCTAGAGCTTAAACGATATCCAAATTAATAACGACAGCCACCACCGAAAAAGTTCAAGAACTCTTATTATACCGCTCTTGTGAAAGAAATAGCAGTACTTCAGAACAAGCGAAGATTATAAAGTTGGTGACCCGACTGGCTAGAGGGCGCTGATTGCCAACTCGGAAATGTTCACGGTTTTAGGCTAAATAATATATACATTAATTACGCTCTACACTTTCTAATAGGCTTCCGTATTTATCTTTTATCCAGTGTAGTACAGATGAGAAAAGAAAGGTGCAATGCAAGAAACTTCACATGTTTGCACAAGTTTTCAAAAATATAAATGAAATGCAAAGTGCTATGAGCTAAAATTAATTTCACATTACCTTAATATAACAGCAAACACCGTCACCTTTCAAACTTCCGTCAGCATTCCGATAGAGCTTCACCCGGGGCTTTTCGCTGAATGGTTCACGCATAATAACGCCACATTTAGACATCATCTCAGCAAAATCGGCTTCAGTCGTGTTGGGCAGCAGTCCACTGACATACACATGCGTGTTTTTGTCATCTTCCACCTGTCACATTACAAATCGGTAAGCAGATTATTATGTAGCAATAGTTCATAATAACAGATAGTAAAATTACCATGCAATGCATTACACGTAACTCAGTTTTTTTGTAGTTCTGATGATGGCCAAAGTAGACCTAAAATTATCAGTAAAAGAAACCGACGGCAGTTATTCTACATTGTGTGACAGGTTAAAAGTAGTGATTAAAATTTGAAATATTAAATATTGCCTCTAACAAAGTTTGTTATATTAATACTTCAAAAATCATAATCCGCTGCCTTCTTCATGAATGTACTCATTCTACAATCATAGTAAAAACTTACAATCAGCGAAGTAGTTACTAATCTAAGTATACAACAGTCATGCATATTATGGCACGTATGGTTGCTCTATTACTTATGCATACAATAATCGCTACACGAACCGTTAGTAAAATCATTATCACTCATATATAATTTCTTAACATAATTCCTTTACAATAACACACACACACACATATATATATATATATATATATATATATCTGCTCTGAACACAATATATATATATAGTAACAATGCTATTTAGTGTAAGCTTAACTACACAAAGCTTAAATGACATGTTGATTATACATGGCTTTCAAAATAAGTGAAGCCTACTCCAAACTCAACCCAATTGACTGGAACGTTGGCTGCAAAGGTACGGAACAGTGAAGATCAAACCTGTACAGAAATCTAAACATCCACAAAATAAAATTAAGCAGTCACTGATGGCGCAGGTCTAGATAAACATTAGTTAAATAAATTGTCAAACAAAAAGCCACCAATTCTTTTTTTGATCAGGCAAACAATTTCAAGGAATGGAATTCAAAATACATCATGATGACAATCATCATCATCAGGAAATAAAAAAAATATCATCGTCATCATGCACAGCAAAACAAAAGTCATGTCTCACAGACATATAACCATTAGAGAATATTTTTTAAAGTTATAATAATGTGAAAAATAATAATTTAGTCAAACAAACGATTAATGGAGCTTGATTTATGAGAGGGAGCATCTAGTTAATACGAGTATATTTACCGATATAACACGAAAAAGTGGGGAAAACTAAAATTCGGCACCACGTTATTATGGCCAAGTCAGCTTTAAGGTAGTACAACATGGGCAATACAGCTTGCTTGCAGATTTCACTGTATCACGGCATAAGCACAACCAAACCTCGCAGCTAACTTTGCCCAACAAAGAAAAGAAATTTACAAATATGATTCCACTAGAAATCTGCGACAATAGCGCCACTGAGCTTGACTCGATGCCATGTAACGCAGGGTTTCAAAACATGAAATACGACGTGCACCTTGGCACAATCGTACCAGACGAAAAGGGTCCTATACTACCCATTTTGGATACCCACCTTGTTTCTTACGCCAATCTGGCGCTGGTTGAGAGAATAATTCTCTCTCTGGAAAACCGAATTGTGGGCATATACAAAGCGTGACCGAGCCAATGCATTTTGAACTTTACTTGTTTTTCTAACGAGCAGTTGTTTCCCTATCCAAATGTATGTCTTTGAATGTTAGCGCTGGTTACTCATTCTTAGAAACCAACGTGTGCTATGCCTCTCAAGCAACGGTGGTCGAGTGCCTGTAATCGTCTAAAATCATCATCATTACATTTGCATTGTAAATAGAACGTTTAAAGCAGGGGTAAATAAATGCGTTCCGCCATAAATGACAAAAGTTATAGAAAGCTACTCTAGGTTTCGCGATTCGCATACTCACCTCGTAAGATATATTGCCTGAATTATTGATACAGATAAAAGATATATAAGCCTGTCAACTATGGCCAGATATTTGCTCTGCGGTTGCATATTATGAATGTAAATTGATCCTGTAAATGGAAAAGTGACAGCTAGTCTATACAAGGTGGCCTTAGCAAAATATTGATTGATAAATAATAATAAAATATAGTCTGCATAGTCAAAATCGACTAATCTGCCGCCCAGGAGAACTTTGACACCTGCAACCTGAACGTATGGAAAAGTGTTGTTCATAATAGAACCTATCACAAAATCAAACAAAAATGGGGAGAGTGGACGGTCTTAACGAACAGCACCGCTGGTAGTAAAATTGTGTGTTAATTCATTGCAATACCTTAACGGAACCAGAAGTGCTTGTGTAGAGAGCGCGTATAAGATTTACAAATTTGTTGAGAATACAATTTTTGCGTCCAACTAAATTAAAGGCATACATGAAGTCAAGAAAGACATCTATTTTTGGACGGCGATATACATGTCACTGTTCAAGAACAATCTCAAAGGTAAAAATATCATTCATACAAACTCGTCCTGACCGTAATCCCGCTTACTCTTTATTAATGTGACTCACGCGAAGCGCCGAGACTGCGTAAGCTATTCGAGGCGAATAACCTGGATAAACTGTGGTCAAGTTTATACCACGCGGTTATTACATCATTTACGATTGCCTTTTTTGAAGATAGGAACAATGGTCGATTCAAACCAAGAAAACGTCTCGGTTTCCTCACTCCATAATGAATAAGGTTAGTGAACAATCTAGAAATTACATAGCCGGAAACAAAGCACGGAAGCAAATCATCCTTTCCTGGAGCTTTGCAAATTTTAAGAGATTGGATTAAATTTCGTATCTCTAACTGGTTAAAGTTCCACACTGATGATACAGGCATACTTTCAGGGATCGGGACTGACGCAGGTGCTCATTTTCTGCAACCAGGATTTGACCCCGAGAACGTTTGGTCCAATCATACAACTCGCCTTTAATTATCACACATCACATACAGTTTCAAACTCACATTAAATTATGTTTTAAGCAATCTTGCTTACAAATGGATCGTCGCGGGTAAAACACTTAAGTTCGAAACAGTCATCCCTTATCAGTCATTATAGGATAAATATCAGTTCACCTATGGATTTGATATTAAATAAGAATATAATGGCATTATGTTACTGTATATATTTCTGGTATGTCCTAAGAATTACACAAGAAAGCAAATACAATTCACCTACTAGACAGCTGCCGTACATATCGAGTATTCATCGGCAGTAACAAAAATCGTAGCGGCTGGAATATGAACTCGAGTTTCCAGTCTTACATTACATGCACCTTTCAGTTTTTTATTCCAAATAATATTTTTAGTCAATATTTACTTCAATGAATCCTCATGGACATTGCTTTCAACTTACAACTCCAAATAGCTATTCGCGATTTAGCATTGATGTGAAATGCGCGTTTTCATTTGCCTTGGCAATTAGTTGTAAGATTTCGTACTATATATCTAGTTAAGACAGATTAACGTATTACATGATGAATGTTATAATTATTTTATATCAATAATAAATATAAATAAATACAACCAGACAACAATGCAGCAGACTTTAATAACTGATGCTTCATTGGCATATATTAAGGTAAAAGCGATAATAATAATAGTTAAACAAAAATTGATTGAACAGGTTGTCGTAACAAAGCTTTAAATCAAGTTTGCGAGCATGAAATAAACACCAATCCCACTGTATTGAACCGGTCGTAGAACAATATAACAATATATAATATTACCACCAGTCGCACGCACTGACGCGTTTAGAGCTTCCATGATCATCATCAGAGTACGAGGGTAAACTGGCTAACGAGGATCATAACGCATTTCATATAAATGAAAAACAAAAAAATATGTGTGGCTCTCACTTCAAGTAGTCTCACATACATTTCACTTGACTGGAAATGTCGGCCGCACAATTTCTATGCAGTCACGAACATTAACTGTTAGCAGCCTTCGTCACACACAAAGAAATATGAGCAATACAATTAAACAATACTTGTTTGCGCCGGTCGTGGTAATAAAACTGTAAATCAAGTTTGAGAGCTTGAAGTAAACACCAATCCAATTGCATTAAACGAGTCGTCGAACATAACAAAACTACCGCCTGTCGCAAGTACTGACGCATTCCGACCTGCCATTATCATCAGAATACGACGACAAACTGACCAGCGAGGATAATATAACATTACATATATATGGAAAGCAAAATTATATCTTCGGTTTAATACAATAGGATTGATTTTTTCATCAATCTCGCAAATTTGATTCAAAAAATTGTTACCACAACCCGCACAATCAATAATGGTTTAATTTTATTTCCTATATTTGTGTGTGGCGAAAGCTGCAAACAGTTCGTGACCGCACAGAAATTGTGCGGCCGACATTCCTAGTCAAGTACAATGTACGCGAGACTACTAGATGTGAGAGCCGCATACCTAATTTTGCTTTCCTTATATGTGTAATGCGGTATGATCCTTGCTAATCAGTTGATCTCGTACTCTGATGATGATCATGGAAGGTCGAAACGCGTCAGTGTGTCGACTGGCGGTAGTTTTGCTGTTTTTCGACGACTGGTTTAATACAATGGGATTGGTGTTTACTTGAAGCTCGCAAACTTGATTTAAAGAAAAATAAGTTAGACAAGAAATTATGGCAGAGGGTGATTCACGAAGGGAAGGACCTATTTCAAATGAATATACCTAGATAAAACACATAAATGGAGCAAACTAGACCTCCACACAACACCATTAAGTGACAACATTAGATTACATCGACAGAACAGCTCCCTCGAACTATTTACTGTACCGCGATATAACGGTGGCCAACTAAGAAAAGAAGGTGATAATGATTCTATTAGAAATCAGCAACAGGGTCACCACTCGGTTTGTTTCGCTGCCATCTTGTAACACGAACGAAATCTATACTGAAAATTTTAGTTATAGTTGAGTTTAGTTGGTTCTGCTATGTAGAAATCTTTCCACATAGTAATTTACGCACAACCTGAGAAAACAATGCTATACAGGGCAATCGAATAGAAGGAATACGTATAACGTAATTGGTCCAGTGCGACTGATGGAACCTTACTTGGTATTTTAACGAGGAATACCTGAC
>JAQBSW010012625.1:0-16226 GCA_029291075.1 Eudiplozoon nipponicum
TTGGTTCAGCGTTTAGTTCATTATTTTGCATCTCCTAATAAGTGAAGTAAATTGCATTCATTAGATGAATACTTGCCATCGTCACCTGATTTGAACCTTAATCTGTAGACTCAATTTCACACGTAACGGAACGCGTCATTGCACTGCGTTTGTATATTTCTGTGTAGGGCAATACTCTCAATAGATTTTATTTAGCCATGTTCAGTTCACATAAGACTACATTTTGTGTATCCGAAATATTTAGCGAGAAATAATTGCAGTTCATCAGTGTAAATGCGCCTATTATGATCATGCATGCTTCGGATCGTTAAATTTTATAATGCCAGATATGCGACCACTTATTGTTCTTTCTGAAAGCTTTGACCAATACGTGTATGCGGATTAAAATTCTAAATATTAAGTGCACGCATAATCTTGGTGGTTTTTGTACAACCTTTATTGGTTATTTGGAAATGAAACTCATATTGGGATGCCATTTTTTGCATTTATTTTTATTCTATTTCGAATTACCACGAACCCGGTGATACATGCAGCCAGTACACATTGAAATGATAAAAATTGTGTGTGTGTGTGTGTGTGTGTGTGTGACAATTTATTTCTTAAAGTAAGTAAAATTTTACGAAGTGAAAAGGAAAAACATAATTCTTTAGATGTCAAATATATATATTTAGTTGTAAAATAAGAAAAACTTTGGTCTAAGAAATAAATTAAAAAGAACAAATACGTATGGTGCAGAAGCACTCTGGACATAATATTGCCGACAGATTCATTAGTTTAATTAGAAAAAATGCCGTTCGCATAATCGTTCGCAAAAACGTTCATATTAGTCTACAAGTTCAAATAAAAGTAAGGTGACTAAACGCAAATTCGCTTGGCGTTTAGAAAGTCCCATGGTGGTGCCAGTGCTCAAAAAAATTATTTTGCAAAATTCTGGGCAGAGTATATGTATTACCAGTGCCTCCAAATGTAGAAGCATGCTCACACACCAGATATTAATTAAAACTGAAACGTGTTAATTTGGGTGGCGTGGATTTTACACGACAAAGTATGTTTTGTTATAGATGTATGTGCATCGCCACTCTTATTTTGATTATAACAAATAAGTAAGTGGTCGAATTATCATGAAAAAAACTGCATGTGTCTAAATATGTTTGGCACCAGTTTCTATATATATATATATATATATATTCTTATAATTAGGAAAACACAAATAACAAAGTGGATAAAGGCCATTTATTTCGTGAATACTAATCATCTCTCATACAATCATACATATTTATACATTTTGGGTTTTCAATTGATTATGCTAGTGGCAACAAATCTGACTCGTTTTTAATTCTGTTTCTTGTTTTGAATAGTTGGTGAGTGTGTATGCGTTTGTGTTTGTGTGTATGCGTGTTTGCATGTAAAGGTCATTCTCGCCGTATTGCGAAGTGATGTCTGAGATCTGGTCATTATTGTTTTGATAGCTTGAGAATTAACCATTTGTGCGCATTGTTCGCTGTTACATATACAAGTGCTATTTTTCCCAGTATAGTTGATCGTTTCACCGTGTTGCGCAAACTTGTCGTTTCCACATGGTAACTGCGCCAGTGTGGATTGCAGTGTTAAACGCTCACATTGTTTGGAGACTTCTGTCATCGTATGTGCCTCTGTTATATACACTTCAGTTTGTTGCCAATCCGATTGTATGTTTGTTGATTCTAGTCGAGGGCCTGTTTGCTCTTGACTGGATACTAGTGGATTTTTGTTGAATTTTGTTATTCTTGGCCAGTCGATAAGAATATCATGTTGATGAAACTTTTGAATAATAAGGTCAGGTGCTTGTTGTTTTATATATATATATATATATATATATATATATATATATATATAATCTGATGAATATATCACTGGAATTTTGACTTTCGCAATATGTATTTTATGTTTGGTATTTGATAGAACTCTAACAAAGTAAGGTGGAAAATATGCGAATACCAAAACTGAACACGATTTACCTATAATGGGGTTCGTTGCCTTCCCACTTTTATACTATAGATCAATGTACCAATGTATGTGTACGTGTGGGCAAATGCATTTACGCAAATATATACTCCGACAATTGATGTCGGTTTTATCGGAGCACATATAAACATTTCTATGCAAAATATGATTGGTGTTCCACGTATATCTATAAATAGGAATACTTCCTACGTTAAAAATGCAACATGCGAATAATACAATTTTTAACTTTAATTTTGGATTGTGTGTGTGACCGTACTTCCAATTTGTTGGCAGTCGAAATAGATAGACGTTGTTCTGACCTATGCACAGGTATCTTTCGAAGCCCCATGCAAAACTGTGATCAGCTATGTCTTTCAGTTTCATAAAGATCCGATTGATCACCATTTTCAAGTATGCATCTCTTTTGTCTTCGATCAAGCTGGGTGCGTATTCGTCCCTTTCCTCCGACGATTTCAACATCGTTCATACTAACCATTGGAAATTTGGTGTAAAACAATATTTTTTTACTGGCCGGTAAATCACTTATGCATAATATTTGATGTGTTTTATATTCCATATCTGGAAATGATTTCTTATCTGATTTGATTGTAAATTCCCTATAAGTGCCATTCTTACTTATGATAAAACTGAGAAATGCATTTACGCGCATCCGGTTTCGAAAACCTATCGAAATATTCTTCAATTGCAACGTCGGTAAACGACAATCATTCTCAATATCCACAATTGACAAGAAACAACTTCTGGATTTCCTATTACAAATAGTGAGATCGATGACAGCAAAATGATATGATATTTTCCGTATTTCACACTAGCACACCAAAGTGATCTATACAAAGAAAAATTGTTGCCTGAACAGTTATTATAATTTAGAATGTAGTTATCCAATGCTAGTCTACCTATATATATATATATATATATATATATATATATATATATATATTGCTCTATATATATATATATATATATATATATATATATATATATATATATATATATAGACATTTATAGAGTTCTTCTGTTCACACTACCTCAAATGAATCATGGACAAATTTTCAATTTCGAACAAAATAATCAAATTCTGGGTTTTATGCTCTTGGAGCAGAATATAATTTTTGTTATTAAATAGAGTTTACTCATTTTAATTCTTATATATATGGACTTTAAATGTTCAGTTATCTTGCAGTTTTCAATATTTAACACAAGTCGATGGATTGGAGATGAGCAGTTTATTCGAGAGTCTACTAGCTACTTTCTACATGTTATATCGTGACACACTAAAATTAACCCACTTATTTAAATATTTTGTCATAAATATCTGATGTATACTCATGACATTTTTATAATCGAAAAAATGGCACGCTTGAAGATTTAAATAACGTGTATCCTCATATTCAATTTACCTGCGATCATGTAAACCCTAGAAAACACGTAATCACTTCCCGTAAGTTTTATTCATTGAAGGAGAACATTTTGTCTACAGAGGTTCCACCTAAAGGAAGTGTTATCTAAGAAAAACTCTTTGTATCGTGCGGTAGGGTGCGTATGTGGTTAGAGCAGCAGATTCGTAGCATATAGTACATGATGAGTTCCACTACGTACGAAACCCGTCTACTGGATGAATTGCATTTTCCACATTATAGAAAGCTTAGTTTATACTGACGAATGTAAATACGATGGTAGTTTGCAAGGAAAAATATACCGCAGGCAAACATTCATAGTAACAGCGCTGTCCCAGTTGCAGATAGGAGAAATTTCATACCCAGTGTATATTAAGAATAAATAAATCTTTTCTAAAGAATTTAATAGTGAAGAAATAGCAGTGATCGAAATAACACTGTCAGAAACTGGGTATCTCGAAATGATTCTTGAATCAAACTTCTGTTTTATATATATATATATATATATATATATATATATATATATATATAACGACAATAGACAATGAAGCTATATCCAACTAAAATACTCAATATGCCCACATACATCTAGCCTAGCAGAAATTATCGCACCAAAAAATTAACAGCACAGTGACTTCTCAGGTGTCTAATATACAACAAATAGTTTTTTAAACATTAAATTCATGTTAAAAATATATGGAATGAGGTGGCTACCTGAAAAAAAGTTCTCACATCCTTTCTGTATACAAATGCAATTGGTGGTCAGTGCATTATGTAAGCCATACTGGTTGGTTACGAAGCAAGCAACTTAAAGTGCAATTCACATCAACAAATCAAGCACGGGGAAGAAATTTTCCTTAATATGCGAAAGCACTTTTTTTAAATTATCAAACTTCCAATTCAAATTTCCAACGTCTTTTATAAGCAAATTACGTAAATACACTAGCCACAGGGGAGACTTTATTTACAATAACATTAATTCTCAAATAAATAAACAAAAGCTTTCCTAAATTAGTTGAATTTTCTCTTTAAATTTCGGTTTGTTCCTCGTTTGTCAGCCTGTCGTGATATTTTGATGAATTCCATGGAAGGTTGATACGAGTTAGTAAGCGTAAAGTGAGGGTAGCTTAGCAATTTTCTTCGTTTGGTTCAAAATAATAGGAATGTTGCTTATTGTCAGCTCGTTAACTTGAAAGTAATGGTTTTTATCACCACCCGTGCAATCAATGGATATTAATTGATTGAATTTAAGCGATGAATGTTTTCTACGTGTGCTTGCAATGGAGCGTAACTCAGTATATCTGTTCCTAGGCGTCCGTGTGTTGTTGTGAAGTCTATTTATCTTTTATAAGTTATTACACCTTTCTTTTATAATTTATTATATGATGTATCAGATATAGAAATCTGTTTGATTTCTGGCGAAAATAAGACTGTCTTTTGTGACTGTAAATTGTGAACCTGCTTCATAACAAATAAATTGGACAACACATGATTTTTTAACATTAAAATTTTTCCATGTATAAAACAGCTTAATTTATATGTAAACATAATCTGAAGTGTCATAAGACGTCATTGCCTCGTCGTGAGGCAATCTCCACATTTTGATAAAAAATAATTCCGACATCAGAAATTGAAAAAATTACTAACCAAATCGTTTACCGCGAAACATATTCTTAGAATTATTTATTTCCTAAATTCGATTTTTCGCGGAGAATTTATATTTTAGTCAGAAATCTGAGAACCAATGGGAAAATTGAGCAGAAATATAATCCTTTGTGGTTTCATTGGTTTTTGTTTAGTGAATTTCTGGCATAATTGGTATGTAAAATATTTTTTTTAATTATTTAAAATTTTTTCTACTTACCCATAAATCCAATTTAAAGTGTAATTAATTTTCTTTTGGAATGATTGGTATCTGCCCAAAAAACCTTCCTTTCACGGGTGTTAGTACATCCTAAAGACATTTTCTCCCTGAAATTTATGTATTGAAATATCGATCGATACACCGATTGTTATTTTCGAAATCAATGAACTTAATTCCAACAACAGTCTACAAGTTCTATACATAAAATTAGCAGTTTCATCGGTTTTAGCTTATATTTCTCGTATTTATCCAAAATTGTTTTACCATCCCATCGTACTGGATTTATTAAGACAAGCAAAATGCACATTAAAGACTGCAGAATTAGAAGCAGATGACCGCGAAAACCAATAACGTTGATGATTCTTAAATCTCATCCAATTCTAGGCAAGAACGCTTATCTGCAGATAACAGCAAAGTTTCTTGAAATATGCTAGACTAGTGATAATATTTTATGTATTAAACTTATAAATATAATTATCTTGCTTTTGGAGAAAATCTTACAAACGAGACAAATTTTTCTTAATACGGCAGCTCTTGTTTATTATTTTGATTTGCCAAAAACAGCTTAAAAATAATAGTAACTGTTTTTGCACAAGCAAATGCAAACTATTGAAGAAAAATATAATTTTTAGAACGTTAGGTAATGACAACATTTTAAATAAAAATTTGTCTTTAAATAAATCCTTATCCTAGTTTATAACAGTAGTACAAATTGAGAAAATATGGTAATTTATATATATATATATATATATATATATATATATATATATATATATATATATATCTTGGTGACCACAGTTCACAGTAAAAGTCTTGCAGATGTAAACCACTTCACAATGCATAAAAGAGTTTGGGAATATTTGGTAACTATTCGCACTCGTGTTTATGGCGTGATACAGTGAAATCCGCAAGGAAGCTGTATTGCTGATGTCGCCTTGCCCGAATGCTAACTTGGCCATAATGGTGTTGTGGAGAGGTTTAGTTTGCCTCATTTCTGTGAGTTATCCTGATAAATTTACTCATAGTAGCAAGGTATTCCTTCTCTCTCTCTCTCTATAAATCTCAGTAATAATTTGTCTAAATTCACTTATATACTTTTTTCACTCCTTATGGGTATATGGCAGTGAAGCATTAGTCACTTGACTTTTGTGTGGCAGGACATGATGATGATGACTTTCACTCGTAACAGTCTTACCTGAAAATGATAGATTTGTTGAGTCTTCTAATTTAAAAAAGGGCAAAATATACGATAGCGACCATACAGCATTTCCGCAAATGATATTATGACTTGAAGGAAGTTCTTTGTTGCGAACCTGGATTAATTGAAATTACCTGATCTGCGTTTTGACTAACTCAGCTTTCATTGTTACAGTAATTTTTTTGCCTAATATTTCGGCCTAATTTACCGTAGTCCTTCATCAGTTGCATTTCACGAAACAAATGAAGCAAGCGCGTTATTTCCTCAAGTCATAATATTTATACCTCAGACTGACCTTTCATTAGATATTCGCGTGTCACATGTGTGTGTGTGTGCATTTTTATAACCGTTGTTTTCATCTAACTAATTTAGACAAGAGTGGCTGAATAATAATTTATCAATTGCATGCAATAACTATTCGTTTTTTAACAAACTCAATGTAAATGACGTAACTGAGATGGGGGAGACCCATAATTCAGAAACACTCGTCATAAAAACATGCCATGAGTGATTAAACCAGAAGTCTGAAAGACTAATGCACATGTTAAATTACAATTCAAACCACTAGGTTGTACTCAAGATAGAGAAGTTAATAACAGTTATTGGCGCACGCCACGCATGTCCATGTGTATGTGTATGCATAACTAAAAACTTGGTTAAATTATTTTATTTTGATACACATGTACGTACATCTAAATAAAACTGCAGTCAATAGACATTAATTTACCCTTTGCACGCGTCAGACAAATTATTACTTATAACTATTGTATTATTAGAATAATTTCAATAGGTAGGGTGGGGGTGCAAAACAGAAAATTAGGGTTGAAATGATGTATTATATATATTATGACTACCTTTAACGTTGATGACATCCCTTGTGTTAAATGTAGCAAATCACTTCATTAACTCGTATCTAAGGCTTTTGATGCAAAGAAAACCAACAAAAATATCCCCGAACGGAATCCGAAATATCTCCAACGAAAAAGAAAACTGGGACTTTGTTAACGACAACACAATTCAATTCATTTATAAAATTAAACAAATTTAAATATTAATATTTGTATTGTAGTGTATATTATGAATGACTTCTCACGCAGTCATGAACTGTGTTATGCAAATTGCAAATCTGAAGGATATGCAATTTTGTATGAACTGATCACATGCGTATGCAGGAATTCGCTTCGCGAAATGAAAGTGTAATTTCAGTTTATTACAAAAGAAAATGTTTCGTGTGTTTTATAGCAAGAAAATAAAATTTAAAATCAAATTTACCTCGATCACATGCTGACAAAAACAAATTTATCAAGACATTTATTGAATTTAATTCTTTGTAAATGCACTACTTAGTGCTCATCAACTGTACGATAGAGAATGTTTGTTACCTGTTTACCTGGAAATCACAATTACAATAGAAATTCGGCAATAAGTGTGCCGTTGGATAAATATGTAGAAAATTAAACCTTTTGCTCACTTCTCTATTCTGAATTAGAAAAAATAATATGTACGATAGAAGTATGCATATTGCCTATGTTTGACAGCGGAATTAAGCTGCAAATTGTAAGGGCCAGGTGAAAATCTTGACGAACATTTAGTTGCATTGTGCAAGTTTTACAAATATTTTTAGAATAACTGTGTTGTAAACATTCCGTATTCGATGCAAATGATTTAAATAAAACTTTTATTGTTGTACATACATTGGTCAGTATAAACTAAGCACTGTATAATGCTGAAAATGCAATTGTAATTGTATTCTAGACAAAACTAAAGCTTAGTGGACTGTGTGCTAACATTAGTGAATTAGTGAAATACGCCAACTGCATAACTTATTTCTCAAAAATGATATGCCAGGTTTAAATAAACACAAAGTAGTAAGGATAAATGGGAACGCATTTCTTTATAAATCTCTCTGTGATACCCCAAATATGTCATTATCAAAATCTAAAGGAGCCTTAAATTACCAACAATACACAATTTTGACAGCCAAGAACAATGTAAGACAGATCGTGTCATTGATATTGACAGATTTATAATGACTTGAATAAACCTCCGTCACTCTAAGCGCAAAAAACAGACAATGGTAATTTTTCAGTAACATGACATTTAATATCACTAAACAGCCACTTCTGTTACACTTCAAAGTCAAGTATTACATTATCAGCATCCAATCGATTAATTTTTTGCCAAAATTAATTAAGAAAATGATTTTACACAATGAATTCAATATGCTTCAACCTAAAATTGTATCGAGGAACAAGTTTTGTATGTGTTACAAAATGATTATTTTGATAGTCTTTTCGTGTTAAACCGAAATATGCATCGAACAAGTACAGGTGGATGGGAAAATGGAGTAAAAGAAATTTTGAAGCTATACGCTTTTGCGTTTTTTATTCAATTTTTTTTCAGTAAGGTTGGAAGTCTTAAAATTCAGAACAACCTTAGTTTTGTCAATAAATGAAAGAAAAATCAAGACTTACGCGTGTCATCCCAAATTAAAAAAAACAGAATAGCAACTAGAAATCAAAAACAAATTGACTAAAATGCAAAAGCAGCTTTGCGTTTAGCACATAATGATGCTGATGGAAGCCAATGCCCACAAAACATACCTGCAAATCCAATGATGCATATGCCAATACTGGCATACCCCCCGCCCAAATTTAATTTAATTAGTTACCAGGTTAAATGTGCCGAAAATTAAATCGAAAATTGTTTGATAAATTACTAGCATCAATCAATACATACACACACACATACACACACACACATATATATATATATAATATACATGGGGTTTCAAAATATATGTGACATGTGATGATAGCTATAACAGATCAATAAAAAAATAATAAATCACTTATGCACATTATTGTTCTAATATGGAGATCGTTTTGGAAACTTAAATTTCAATGAAAAGTAAATTATTTGTTAGAGAAATATCATTACATCCCCGCTTTCACATGCGTTACTATAGACAGATTAGTCACAGGACAAAATCGGATCTATATTAGACGTTCGGATATGTTAAATGTTAAATTGTTAGCTAATTTGATCTTATCTTATCTTATCTTGCAAACTCCATTCGAAATTTTGCTGATTGTCTCACCTCTACAGTAGGAAATATTTATAAATGTAAAAACGTTGCAAATTTTTCTAAAATAAAATTCAAGCTTTAAATGGTTTTCTAGTATATCCTGTAAGAGACATTGCTTGAATAAAAGGCCATATAGCTAAATAAATTAGAATATATATATATATATATATATATATATATATATATATATATATATATATAACTATATATATAGAACTATTATATTATAGATACAAACAAAATCCGAATTATGATTGCTTGTCTTATGTCATCCTATGATGGATTATAAAAATAATTAAAATTCGATTCAAAATTTGAAACGCTTCCTTTTTTGCCATTTTTCTGCATATTACTCTCAGTGAAATATTTTTCTTAAAATAACAATGATTGCATTCTAACATTTATTTCCAGAACACAATACTATCATTTTAATGCTTGTCAGTAAAAGAGGAAGCCGTTTACGATTGGCGACACGATAAAATTCTTTTGTATTTTGTTGCGTTGAAGTTTTGACAAGGAACAACTTGTTATCGTGTATCCAAAAATAGGTTTAATTTATTCTATCGTAATCCTTGAAAGAATTGCATGTAGTCAAATTCTTGTAACTGAAGAAGAGGCCTTCTGCGGGCTTTACTATAGAGAATTTGTAGGGAAACAGGTGAAGTGCAGCATTTCGTTTTGGTTAAAGTGAATGTAATGTAATTAGAAACAAACTAACCAACTTCAAATAAAGAAAAGGCTTTCTCTGCGTTTATTGGCTGCAAAAACTAAAAGTATCCTTTTAACTGCTCAAAGATATTGCACGCAATGCCACCCTGCTTGGTTGAATAATTCAATTAGGCGAACAAAAGATTGGTTGAAAAGTTTTAACCACAACAAACTTAAAAGTTACATTTTATTTGGAAATTGTACTGAAAAATTTGGTGCTCGAGGCAAACGTGCATACTCGGCCTAACTTCCAAAATTAAATTTTGAATTATAAATAACACTAGATTACCGTTAACCATTTGAAATAACAATTCCAATTAACAAAGTTGGTTTATTTGAAAGGGTCCGTATGGAAATTTAATTAAAGATAAATAATATATAATGCTAATTTGTGTCTCTTGAACAAATTTTATTCAAATTTAAGTTGTTTAAATGTGCATGAAATATATAATAAAATGTGAAATTTATTTTTCCAAGAAGCATATTATGAAATTCACCTCTGAGAAAACAATTTTTGTATTATCCTCTCAAATAAATATTTCGAATTAAAAAGGTGTATTTTATATTTAAGTATAATCAGTACAATTGATCATTTTTTTGTTTTCACCTGATTTTTTAGGAAATTGTTTAAAACAATTAGTGCAGGAGAGCATTCTATGCGGTAATTCTTGTGGTAGGTGCCATATTAAAATTTATTCAATTTTTTTACAACATCGATAGCTCACCTATACACATATATATATATATATATATATATATATATATATATATATATATATGCTGTTGATAACGTGCACCAAGAATGTAAATGGAATCATTTTTCTAGTACATTATTCTTTATTAGTTGTGTCATTGTAGGTTGCCATATTGAATTAATGTACTTTTTAACAACACGGATAGCTCACATACACACATATATATATATATATATATATATATATATATATATATATATATATATATATATATATATATATTAAGGCCCAATAGTTCTGCCTTAGTCGCAGTATGTCTGTATTGGATTTCATATATGCTCCATAAATTTAAATGTCACAATCAGTATATGGATAATTTCTCTATTATGTTTGTATCAAATGTTACTAAAAAGTAAGCATGTAGAATACATAGGTCATGTTTAACTCCAAAAACTACAACACGCTAAAATTTAACATGCCCGCACCTAGGCAAAATTGTTAAAAGTTCAGTAAATTGAGTTCTGTTCTAGAAATACAATAAAATCAATGAAACTTTTCTTAAGATAGCAAATTAAGCTATTTCAAAACAATAGATTGACCAATTTTTCTATTTTCTGTTTTAGTCCGACTATTGCCTAAGTTATTAATGAGGCATAAAAATCTAACCAAACTCCATGGTATCTTACCAGTTCTTGCCAACACATATTTTATAATTTTTTTTATGTACACAAGCACTTTTGTGTATTATACACCTGTTGTAAATGATATCCAATTGAGTTTATTAAGTCGAAAAATTTTGTCTTTGTTGAGCATAGGGATGATTTACTAAATAGTAATTGAGCGTTTATGTATATATATATATATATATATATATATTGTTGCAATAATTTTAAATTTGCCAGGGATTAACTCTCAACCTATTAGAAATGCCATAATACTCATGTAGTGATTACAGTTTTAAATTTGGGAAGATTTAATTTAAAATATTACGTAAAATAATACATAAAAAAGCAATTGGACACCAACGATAGGATCATCGTTTCTTTGGTCGTAGTAAATGTGATAATATTTTGCTATTGAGCTTTTGATTTAATAACACCACATGATGTGACATTTATATAAAACTAAACTATTCGTTCCAGGTATTGTTTTTCATAGATTTTTTCAATTTTTACATTAGTTGTAGTCACAATTATTTAAAACAGATAAAATATCAATTCGGGATTTCGTAATTATATTTTAAAACCGGACATTATTTCCTATTTACACATATTTTTTGGTCTTCAATTATATGTAACATTTATCCACAGATATGGATTCGTAAAAGCATTAGTTTTAGATAAGCGGTTTTAAATCATCTTAACTGATATACTAGAAAAATAGAACATATGAATTATTTTTCTATAAATAGAAGAGCATTAAGTTTTTGTATGCGAAATTTGATTGGCGATGCTCAAAGATCTATAACCAAACGTTTTTATTCTGTTAAAAATGCGACGTGACACGAAAACGAGTTTTATTTTTAATTAAGATTAGGAGCGTGATTAATCTCTCCCTTATGGTATAAATCGAATTATATTGATGTTTTCAAGAAATGCGCAAGTAAAACCATTATGTGGATGCATTGGCATTGTGATAAGACTTTCTAAGACCTATTCTAAACTAGGTTTAAATATTTTCCTACTATTTGAACAGTCTGCAAATATGCATATGGATTTATCCTGTATTTTTTGGTGGAGCGTTAAATTCTTATTCAAGACAATTTATTCATGTGTTTCTATTGTCCAGTGAATCAGATAATAAGATGGAGCGATAGTTATTGGTTTAATGACATGAAGTGTTTTTTTTACAATTATTATTGCTTTACCTGAAAAATATACTTCATGCATTGTTCATGAAGGTTATGAAATTCGAAACTAAGATGTAGACTAGCAATGAAAATTGAATCCGGCGGATTTTACAGACAGTGTTATAGAATTGAACAATTCCTGCATTCTTGTCTAAGAAGGTGAAACGTTCAGAATTACCATCACTTATGACTTAATAAATATCTAAAGAAAAAATATGAGTGAGAAATTTTGGTCAACTGGACAGTTCGATCTCATATACGAATGTGTAAACCTGCAGTTGTAGATCTAACTTCATACAATGTTTTCGACAATGCGACTTCAAGCCAACTCATTTTATAGCATATATATACTGTGCCTGTAATGGGTACAAAAACTATTTTGTTAAGTCGGAACCTGATACCATCGTGTTCCTCGTCCACCAGACATTGGGATCTAGCTTGGTCCTCATGTGCTTAATTGCTATGCTGCTAAGTCAAATAACTTGTTTCTGGTGCGTAATTTGTAACTGAAAGTACATATGATGCATTGGTAAAAATTGAGAGATTTTTGTCTATTTAGTTATCCTATGTTTTAAAACAGGACAATGTCATATATGCTGCACACAAATAACAAGAACCAGATAGAAAAAACTTCGAACTGATGACACATAGGTCAAAATAGTCTAACATAAGAAAATGTGGACAACGCGGAGTATGTATTTTGACAGATTTTTTCCATTAAACTGAAGAGAAACCTAGTTAATAAACAGAAAAATAATTTCCACGTAAAATTTTGCAGAATAAAAAGGAATTGTGCATTAATCGTTTTACAAAAAATGATTTCCAGCCAGATTTTATCGATAAGTGTAAACTTATTGATATAATAATATCTGTTGTTAGCATCTGAACGGCTTAAAGAAAACAGTGTATTTTCATCTAAAAAATAATGGTAGAATGATAAAATATATTTTTCGTTCAACGTTGACGAGCACAGTTATTTAGGTGAATTAATTTTAATTAACCTGCAAAAAACATTCTCTATTTATTATGAAAAAAAACATTACATTTCATCCTGCTTCCAGCTTCATCTACTGTTCGAATTTTACCCGTGGGCTATCATATTTGCGCAGATGCAGTAAAAGGTTGAATTCGCGTTTTTCAGAGCACATAACAACTCGGTAATTGAAGAGTAAGATTGGTATTGCACGTACATTTATAAAGAAACAGAAAATTGTCTCTGAAAAATTAGACAGGCCAAAAAGTCTCATATTTTTAAAAAATTATGGCTACGCAAATGGAAATGCCTCATGTATAAAAGAACATTGCAATAAATAGGTAATGTTCACAAATACACAATCAAAAAAATTTGGTCATGCATTGCCATTACTGTACGGCTACCCAAGGACTAGGCGAAAATGATTATTTTAATTTTCTTCTGTTTGATCTTTCTGCAATAATATGCATATGTGTGTACGTTCAATTTAGTTGAACCAGCCTGTTCTATTTAATCAAAAGAAATCCATGTGTTCTGTTTCTACAATAAATCAGTTAATAAAGAAGAGCGAAAGCCATTCTATGAAATTTATAAATTGCTTTCGAAACCCCAATCTGGTGATAATTGCTTTTTTACATTTAAAAAAATAGGTGTTATTCAAGCATCGTCGTTAAATGTGATCAATTGTTTGTTTGTATAAATATGACTTTTCTTCAGATAGAAAAAGGATTTTAATGCAATTAGTGGTAAAATAGATTATTTGTATATGGTGCTGAAGGTTTATTTGTGGAGCTTTTACTCTTCTGTTGAAATAGTCAATTAAAACTTGCCTAAATAAATATTATTGTCCACTGGACATAATTTCGATCAGCTCTGACGACTATCGTCTTCAATATCAGCATGTTATATCGGACGACTAATCACATTTATGCTAATAATTGAGCAAATTGTATTAATATTGATGACGGAAAATCTAAATTAATAAAAAAATAAATAACTTAAAAAACAAATCGTTATTTAAACAAATTGTAAACTTGTGGTATTGTTTTCAGTAATCGTCGTGAATAGGACTAGCGTACCGTGACAAAAATCAGCTCAATTGACGGAATGAATGTTTTTTCAAAGTACATAAAAGTAATTTTGGTCCATGTCAGTATGCTGAATCGCCGAAAAGTGATAGCTGCAAAAATATACCGTCAACACCCTGTGCAAATTTTCAACTTGGCCATTTTCTACATAAAAATAGTCAACTCCGTATTAGAATATGGCAATTCGCTGTCACCTGGTTAAAAGTGAAGTTTATTCAAACACATATTCTATCTCATTAAAGGAAGATGCTGGAAGAATCTTTATCTTTCAAATGGAAGAATCAATTATCCACAAATATAAGTGGCACAAAACATAATATATTA
Organism: Eudiplozoon nipponicum; assembly: GCA_029291075.1. Taxonomy (NCBI): domain Eukaryota; kingdom Metazoa; phylum Platyhelminthes; class Monogenea; order Mazocraeidea; family Diplozoidae; genus Eudiplozoon; species Eudiplozoon nipponicum. The sequence goes on from JAQBSW010012625.1 coordinate 15,189, forward strand.
TCCCGAAGCGCTTTCGTTCCATTGTAATGTCTGATGAATTGGAGAAGCAAAACACATTAATTTGCATTGTTTCAAAAAAACTGAGCTGTTCAACTAAGAAATGTATACAAAAAATACACAGCAAGAGGATCTCTCAGACTATCAATAACGTATCGTGAAAAACACTTTGTAAATTTAACTGCTCACTTAAATTATGTCGGACTGTAGCAATAGCCACCTTTGAGACAGAGAACGCACCGGGGGTCCTATATAGGGCAGGCACGAATTTAATAGAGAGTCCTCGTAGAAGTGCACGTATTATGATGAATAAATTAGCCTAATGATGGAAGCAGCCTTCGAGCCGCAGAAGTGAAAATAATATAATAAATATTTGTACTGCGCTTTATACGAGAAAAATCTTAAAAATAATTGAATAAAAGCAAACTTTGTGTTCAGTTAAACAAGACGACTTCTGACGCATAGAAAAACTTAGTAAGAGTATGAACTGCACAAATGAACAACTTGACTGCGGAGATATGGATAATTCGGTCTCAGGTGAATGAGTCACTAATAATAAATTCTGAGGGAATCCGCATGCACGACCCAACCAATATAGACAAAGTCAACAATGGTAACCGCGTCCAAGAGGAAGCAAACAGAAATATTCCCGTGTTTTCAACGGAATCGATGAGAGTTTTCCAACAATCATCAAAATTTAAGCAAATACTTTCACCTTTGGATCCGGAAAGGCCACCGTTGTGGTTAGTAAATTTTGACGCCTCAGTTCGAATGCGAGAATTTTTCTTAGAAGCACGTATTGTGCGTGAGGCTGTCCCTGAATTAGTTCACCGGAAAGTTGAAGCTCAATTAGAATTGCCTGTCCGCATGGCATATGAACAAAAGAGGTTTGTTTGATCACTTCTGAGCCTGGCCTCAGAGGGTGTTGTCAGAATTGTACCGATTGAAGCCATTTCTATATGAGATGTCCTTTGATACCATGGAACACAACAAGCGGTAATTATCCTTAGCTAACTGAGTCCTTGCCTGGTTTGCAACCGC
>JAQBSW010012626.1:0-15000 GCA_029291075.1 Eudiplozoon nipponicum
TTTGCAAATAAACTTTTCAATGTTTCTAAATCGTCTCGTTTCTATTGTTCTATTTCACCTCGGGCCGACACGAAAACCTCGTCACATCTTGTTTACCTTGGCCTACAGTCTACCGCCCGTATGGCTTCTCAGCGCCAACGCGAAGCTGAACAACAGGTGGCCGCACCGGTGCACACTACCGGCGATGAGACAACTGTCAGCACAACTACAGGCGATGTCAAGGAGTCGGTCACCGGTGGTGAGGCTTCCAACGTCACAGCTGATGCCGGCACTGCTGGTCGAACATTGCCCTATCTACTGGCCACAGACGACGATACCGATAGCAGTGACGCGTATGTTGGGTCTAGTCTGGTGCAACGCGAACAGATCGCCTTTTTGGAGAACAATCTCGAGAAATTGACAAAAGTGCACAAACAGTTGGTGCATGACAATTCTGAGCTTCGATCTGAACTGCCGAAATTGGAGAAACGACTTAAGGTTGGCCTAACCATAGATTATTACTTCGCACTATTTGCTCAGTTTCAGTCCAACCAGTCTGTCTGTTCTGTCAGATAGGTATTGATTGTTTGCGCAGTGCGAGTGTCACATTTTTAGAGTGTCCACGGTTTTCTTTCGTGGGTAGTCGTCTTGCACCATCAGTTTCGAAAAGATCCGATTGATCCCCATTTCCGAGTGCACATCGAGTTCGTCTTCGTGGTGGCTGGGTGCTGATTCGTACCCTCATTCCAAAGGCTTCAACTTCACTCGACTAACCACTGGAAATGCGGCTCGATCTAATCCGTTGTTAGGCATCTACTAAATTGTTAATTGCACCTATCGATAAATGCGTCACTCTTGTTTATAGTTGCCGCTTACTAGGGACAATTTAGCTGAGAAAAATTATGCAAACGCGTGTTGTCATCGAAATAAAATTACAGTCAATGCATATCAATTTCTTTTTTTGCCTCAAACAAAAATGATATGGATAAGCGTCTATGTGGATTAAAACATTGAAAAAGCACAATCCAGTAGTAAATGCCTCAAAATGGGATCTGGCCAAATTATTGCCTACTAAATGAAATTTGCCAATTATGGTTACGCTTAATTAAAGCTGGATCTCCGCTCGGCAGTTTTCCGGTCTTCTCCGAGAAAAGAAATCGTAGTTTCAAACGTCAAAGAACGTGCTGCTTTCGTGACTGGGTGAATAAAATGACTGTTTTTATCGGAAAATGATAAATTTAATTAAACAATTGTAATCCCCAAACAAACAGTCAATGATTTCCCAAACGCTTCAAACCATAACCTTCTGGAAGGTATTTAAAGGTAGAACAGGGGAAATCTTATAGTCATGGTAAATTATACCGAGTGGTGAGGGGACACCACTTGCACCAAATTCCCAAGAAACTCCATGAATATGGAGCCGGCTTATCCTCCAAAAGGAGTCAGCCGCAGTAAAGTAAAAGTAAGTTGTTAGGCATAAAATTCGTAGCGTGACGACAGGCATGACCTGGCTTCCCATTTCGATGATGGTATCATGCACGGCATTACAAAATGTCATTAGTAACTTATGCTTCACGTTCTTATAACCTTAAGATAAACTGCAGATAATAATGACAAAATAATTGAGGCACCGAAATTATTAAAGGAGACTGATTTACTAGCCGTAGAATCTAGTTATTAGGAGTACATTTAACCGAGATAACACACAGAAGTGAGACAAACTAACACACTACCCGACACCATTATGGCCAAGTCAGCCTTAAGGCAAGGCAACATCGGTAATACAGCCGTTTTGCGAGTTTCACTTTATCTCGTCGTGGTGATTGCCACATAAGCATAGTCGGCACTACCGTGATACAACTACTGCATATCATAGGATCTGCCTTAGCGGCCTAGATATGAAGATGTGTACCAACAAGTGGAATCGACGTTCTATAACAAGATCAATGATAATGGTTCGTCAAAGAGGAACAACCGTATATTACTGGTGGGCTCGTAAACTTGCCTCTGTTTGTCCTGGCGCTCAGCTATCTCATACCTAAACCAAATCGAGCGAATATACCGGTTAACTCGGCTTTCCTTATACCTTTTTGGTATCACAACGTTTGTATCGGGTACTGACACAATAGCCATAGTGTCGGTGCCCTTTACAGCATCGGTATGTATATTATACATGGTGAGTTGACTCTAAAGTCGCATTGTCAAGGACTTCATATGAAGCTAGCTCCACTAATACAGATTTACACCTTCGTAGAGGAGATTTTCTGTCTAATTGACCGACATTCCTCACCTAAATATATAGTGGTTAAAGGGCGTAATACCCGCTCCTACTGATGAGTCGCCAGTAGGCACGAAACGAATATGCACGAGATTATACTTTCCGTTCATGCTTATCCTCTTGGTCATATTTGAACTAATTTGTTATTGGGTGCGCAACACCTAATTTACAATTAAATATATATTAGTTCTCCACCACAAACATTATTTAACTGTTCTATTCAAATATTGTTTAATTATACCAGTTCGACGGCTACACACAATGTCATTTCAGGAGCACTGAGCCAGTATCCTATGAAGCGAATTCATATGTATTTTAGACTGTAAAAAGCTGCAGGACTAAATGGTATCTTCCAAACGTGCTGAAAATTATTTACAAAAATCAAATCAGATGGATTTCTGTGTTTTCAAAGGAAGAGACGCCAAAAAATTGCGAAGTGTCATAGATGTTGGCTGTGATCTTTTTTAAATTCTTCAAGAACTGAGAAGAAATCTCTTTATTGTTTGTGTGTGCGTGCGTCTAGGAATGTCTGTTCTTTTCCTTCTGGTGTGATGGATAATTTAACATATGTACAGACTACACAAAAACAGCATTACAACAGTAGTATACTGATGCTTCATTGCTGCATTACCGTGAAATTTTCAGTTATGTGTGGGCTTTAAGGTGGGACAGCGAAGACAAAAATGGGCTCTCTAAAGTGTGTTGTATCGAATAAACGAAATAAATAAGAACAACGGAATAGAGTTATGCTTTGATTTGTTAAATAATTTGTATTTACCGGACAATTTCCGCAATCTCTTCAGCTGTACTTTTCGCGAATAATTCTTCATGGGAGGAGGCAAAACTTTGGGAGAAATCATCATTATTAATTATGTATTGGGTGTCGCGCACCTAATAAATTATTTCAGTTGTGACCAGAAGGATTAACCAAAGACAACATAAACGGAAAGTATAATCTCATGTGCACATCTGTTTTATGCCACTATGACTCATCAGTAGGAGCCGGTATTACGCCCTTTAACCACTATATATTTGGTCGTAGAATGTGGGATAATAGGACGGTACAATCTCCTAGACGAATGTGTAAACCTGCAATAGTGAAGCTAACATCATATAAAGTCTACGACAATGCGACTTCAATGCTAACTCACTCTATATAATATATATACCGAATCTATAAAGGATATTAACTCTATGGCTATTGTGTTAGTAACCGATACTAACATTATAGTAAAGAATAGGTACATGGTACTAACACTATGGTTTCCGAGTGGGTACATGGTCCCAACATGATGGATATCAATTAATGCTATGGTTCACTGAAATTGAGAATTACAACTATTTCTGTACACCTGTTACTCTAGTAAATCCGTACACTCTGGCCTTGATCGTTATCAGTTATCACATTTCGCGGTAAGCATGACATCATTCAATTCAATATATAACAGTTAAATACTGTTTGTTGCGAAGAACTAGTATATATGCTAGTATGTATTAGGTGTTGCGAACCTAGTAACAAATTAGCTCAATTGTGACCAGAAGGATAAACCAAAGGCAGCATGAACGGAAAGTATAATCGCATGTGCATATTCGTTTCGTGCTTACTGGTATTACGCCCTTTAAATAATATATTTTTGGGTGAGGAATGTGGGATAATAGGACGGTACAATTCCTATACGTCTAGTTGATTTAATATTTTCATTATAATATTGAATTGAGCCATGCTAAAAATGTATGTAATCTGAGAGACGGTTGTTTGCAACTGATGAAAAATACATTTGACCTGCTTCAGAATAAATATTAGAAGCATATAAAATAATCTTGATTTTCCATGCGCTCTTGAATTTTATTATTCTAATTACAGGAAAAAACTACTTAAAAATTCAATTGAAAACCATTTGGAATTATTCGAATTGAAATGTCTTTTTTGTCATACATTAATAAACCAGGACCCCAATGCCTGTTTCATTGTATGTATGTATGTATGTATGTATGTATGTATGTATGTATGTATGTATGTATGTATGTATGTACGTACTTATGTATGTATGTATGTATGTATGTATGTATGTATGTATGTATGTATGTATGTATGTATGTATGTATGTATGTATGTATGTATGTATGTATGTATGTATGTATGTATGTATGTATGTATGTAATGTATGTATGTATGTATGTATGTATGTATGTATGTATGTATGTATGTATGTATGTATGTATGCATGTATGCGGTATGTATGTATGTATGGATGGATGTGTTGTGTTGTGTTGTGTGTGCATACCTGTATGCATGTATGTTTGGTTATACGTATGTATCTACGCATGCACACCTGAGGTTTTTGAATGCATGTATATATGCATGCACGTATGTATGTATGTGTGTGCATGCATGTTTTTAATCAAGGGCCAGGTAATTATTGGAAGGCTTACTTTTCCTTGGCAGTTTTGTTAGCTATAGCCTCGGCTTATTGAGTGCCTTCAATCGTATACCAATTTACATCTAATTTTAATATCATCGAGTATTCTACTTGTGCTAACCGTTTCCTTTTTTGTTTTCCGCTGCAGTTGACCGCAGAGCGTGTACGCTCACTGGAGTTTGCGTTACGCGAAGCAAAGGAGAGTGCAATGCGCGACCGCAAACGATACCAGCACGAGGTGGACCGAATTAAAGAGGCTGTGCGCCAGCGCAATGTATCGCGCCGAGGCCAATCGCAGATCGCCAAGCCAATTCGAGCTGGACAACAGCCCGTACATCAGCATTAAACTGCTTAGTGATCTCATTCGACGGCGTTGTCGTCTTCTAGACCTGATCTATCTTATAGTTTGATTAGGCATGTTCGCCTAGTTACTCCTTGTCATCGTGGACAACCTACGCTGGAATATTTTATGATTGTGTTTACCATTCCTTTATATATTGGATTTTATTCTGGAATTCAATTTCACCGCAGAGTATTCGGTTATGACATGCCAACAAGTTTGTCTAGCTTGATCTCTCGCCAACCAAGTTTTCACTAGTTTCCTTTAATTTTTTTTGAAAGTTTCCGGTGTAAAAGTATTTAAGCATAGCACAAATGCTAAGGCATTTGGCGACTGATTAGACAACGCACTAGACTGCGTTTTTGTTTCTCTATCTGGTTTTGCAGCATTTCAAAGCATGTGGCTTTGTGCGCGTTCTCTTTTGGCTGTATAAAATATCGCTGTTATCGTTTTAAACAACGATTCACTGTTCAATTAGACAACTCATTATTACTACTGATTTCAAAACGTATATTACTCTTCTTACTGCTTATTTGTTCACTTACCTATCTATTCATACCTTTTTTGTAGCATATTCAGCTATTATCGTGTGCATTTAACGCGGGTAACCACGAGAGAGTGCAAACGAAGTTAGCTGTGTAATGTTACTTATTTTTTAATTTTTGTTTTAGTTTTCTTTGTTTTTGAAAATGCGGATGTCTGCCTGCGCTTAACAGTGCTCAATATCAATTTGCACACGACTGCTTGGTTGCCTGTGCAACCATTTATTCGGTGTTAGGCGCCGCTCATTTTGCCACTAGTTGAGTTTCAATCTCGTGCCGCCAGTTTGAAGAGCTGTGCTCAGGCAGTTTACTATTATGCTTCTAATACTTATACTAATACAGCGACTACTGATTTTATTATGATGATAAGATAATGCATTGTGTGAGTGTACTAAAAGATATTTTAGTTTGCAATTAATAAACAAAGAATGATCATGTAATGCATTATCGAGCCAGCTTCAGTATTGATTTTAAAACAACCGTTTAATATTGAGAAATTAGCTCAACTTATAGCCGAGTGCTCAACAGAAACGGAAGTCTCACATATCAGCAGTTAATTCATTTATCGCGTTCATTTAACATTTCGATGGAATTTTTGTAATTAAATTCGAATTCATTAGAATGTAGGAAAAGTTTGTATATTTAAATTAACTCAATTTTCCAATAATAAGTGAGTAAAAAGAACTATCAGGATTTGAACTTTGTCTGTAGCAGTTCGTTTTGTTTAGCGTCAATTGGATGCCGCGATTCTTTTTTATGAATAAATTCTGTCTCTATCCGCTGTAGAATGAAAACAAAAGTAGAACAGATGATACGGATAAGTTTATGCTGCAGAAGAGAATTGGTGTCGGTCAACGTCTTCAATTTCCTATGCAGCAGTTTATGCATAGAGTTTTTATGCCACCGTTGTTGTATACATCAACGCGCATGGATGTATATTGTTATTCTACAGTCTACTTTGCCAATAACATTCGATTGACACTGCAGTTGAATACTCTAACACAGGCTATATCACACATCACGCCCGTTTTTTCGTGCTTATAATGGTAACTAATTCAGCTATTTTCGATGTTACACCGCAATTCAGTGATCTTGTGTTTTGGTGACTTTATGTGACTGCATGCTCGTTTGGGAGTGGTGTTCAACGAAACCGCGTATTGCCTTTATTTTCCTACTTTTTGGGGCGGGAGTTAACTTCGGCTTTAAACAATCTATTTGATTGCCCTGAAATACTTTCATTCTAATTCATAAAACAACGAGGCTTGTTTTATTTTCGGTCGCCAGTCATCTGTTTATTCATTTTATTTTATTTTTAATTGTTAATTTATTGAAATTTTGAAGCGTATTTTAACAATTATCACTCTGATCGCTAAGTGTCTTTGCCCTGTTTTAAACATGATTTTCTTTAATGACAAACAGCCGTTCTCGTGTCAATTGCATTCTCTACTTCATTGTGATAGTGTGCTGATTAATTATTCCGCTATTTCCTTCGGTGTGGCAGTATTCAATCTGTTTTTGCGTTGTGCTGAAGAGTGCACTTAAATTGTTTGATGAAGTAATTTCTTTTCACTGCCGCTTCCGTAGGCTTAATATTTTTGGCCGTTGAGTCAGCGAGTCTTTTCGTGCAGCTTTATCAAGGCCGCACAAATTGGCATATATTTTCTGTTACGGTGCTGTTCGAACAAATTTTTGCAGGTGGTTCCAGCGAAGGCGCGCTGAAATATCGGTCAAATTTAAACAAAAAGAATCCATAATTAGACGGCTGTGAAAGTAAATTATCAGCAGTGTATTGTCAACCTTTTAATGCGCACGAATGTCTGCCAAGTTTTATTTTTATTCCAGTTCCAGACAAGAGCGAATGCTTTTGAATCCTGTGCTATGCGCTAATTAAAAACAATATTTTGAAAAATTTTGCGGCTTTCTGTCTACACTATAGGCACTAATTTAATTTTTGTTTTCAGGTTAGGTGTACAGATGTAATATTCGTAGTTACCTTTTTAGGTATTGTTAAATGCGTAAAATTAACTTGCCTCCTGTGTTTACTTATCGTAAACTGATTGTGATTATTCGCTAATTGTTGTCAGTTTGGGACGAGACATTTGCATCCTGATTGCTCAGCTCTGATGACCAGTAGGCTCTGGACAAGGAAATTGGCTTCGTTTTTATGAACCTTGCCAGTACTAACGGGATTCATTTATCTCTATCTTAAGGAAACATAATGCGGGCCCCTGTAAAATCCGCTAAAGGCTGTTACCATTTACCGTGTTTGTATACAATTGGTACAGAGAAAATAATAACGAGGCGACTGTTGACGCTAACTCCTTAGTACCATAGCAGCATTCTCGCTTTTTCATGCAGCTTTGTTTTCTCTTTACTGCTCGAGTGGCCTAGTGATAAAGCTTTTGTCTTTCATTTTATTACCAATGGCTCCAATGGAGTCTCCTGTGCTTCGGAGACCGATCTCAGTTTATGTAAGTGTTGGTCGGACATTGTCAGTTGACCCGTGTATTTTTCAATGACCATTAATTTGCTTATGGTGTCTTCGTTAGATTAGATTATATCGCAAGCGAGTTAGTTCTTGCATACAGGATCCTCGTTTTGGTTTAACTTGTCTAAGAACTCCTATAAAATATCCTAATGCTACACAAAGGTGCGCAGCATCATCTTGTTTTAATGTATTTAATGAACAGATGAATGCATTTGAATGCGTCTCTATGAGCTCTTAACGAGTAAACATATGTCAATGCTCGAACAGTTTTGGCCGCCTAAAACTCATCTAATGCCACCTTAAATTTGCACATTCATATGTAAATTTTAGCTAATATTGGACAACATTATTAGTGGAGATTCAAGTTCGACCTACTGCGAGTAGAAACCTTGGCTCAGGAGCAGTTCAGAGCCACATTATTCAGGACGCCTAAAAGTTGCACATTGCAAACGGTTGATTACTTGTTAATCTTCAACATTGGAGATATTCTTTAAATGTTTCCGTCGTGTTCGCAGTTGTTACTCTGACAGGCTTTTTTTTAAACACAATTTCCCCGCTTTGTATGTGTTGAGCTTCGAGGCTTGTAGGGCAGCGAGGGAAGGCATGAGTTGTTGTCCAGTTTTTTCTTCATTCTGTGTCTGACATTGATCTATACCATGGCAGCAATATTTTTCGTAACTGGTCCTAGCTGAATTTTTCGTTTTACCAAGCTAATCTAGCCGAGGACATATTTATTGCTGTAATTGGTGTCAATCTCTTCCGACCTTAAAAATACTCATCATTAAGCGATGTGCTTGGACTCTGTTTCTGCTATCCCGTTGTGGCCAGTGTTTGCAAATGTGTGTTGACTTGTTTATGAATGTTATTCCGCTAGCCTCAGTTGGGAAGTGTATAATTTGACCATTCTACCAATTTCTCAAAGCATGAAAAGTGAATTAAGCGCAATCCGCGGATCGACAAAGCTGTAGTCAATCATCCGACGTGTTGGTATATTCTGCTTTAATTCGTTTACTAACCAACCGCATTTATGCACTGTATTTAGTTTTTATTTTGTTTGTCGTGCTTTCATCTCGTGCAGCTCAAGCAAATGTGCCTTTTGTGCGCATGAGATACATAATCGATCTATGCGTTATATGTCGCTAATGTGTTGCTAAGGTATGTCGCTAATGTATGTTTGCTAATGTGTTTACAAATTTTGTGCTATGGCGATGTTGCACGGGTGTCCTTCGGTTGGAGACATTTCGTTGTCATTTAGGTGGTGTACACACGAATCGTGGTTAGTTTTTCGTAAAAACTGTTATTTACAACAACTGATATGTTGGGTAAGCGTGTTATTGTCTTCCTCGACGCGCAGCGCGTTTATACTGCTGTTGGCGCCGACTAAATGATCACGTCTTTGTGTTTCCTCGCCATCGCAATAAAGGAATTCTCCTGTGCATGGGAGGGAACAGCTTAATAGTTTACTTAAATTTGAGGAAGCCGTGCCAGTCTTCTGTGGCGGTTGTTTTTAAATGGATAAAAATGTGAAAATATTTACATTTAAAATTTAATTAATTTATCTATCTATCTATCTGTCTAACTTTATATTCTCAAAGAAGGCTGTGTCTATGCTTTTATTATGCATTTTGTACAGACGTTTAAAACTGTGAAATTAAACTTGGTGGAAACCGGTTAGGAAACGAAGGAAACAGTGGCCGTTTCGCGAGATTTGTATTATGTCATAGGTCAATCTTTTCTTTCACCCTCCAACTGTACACGGAGGTTATTCCATTTGTACGTTTATTATAATGTTTGTTTTAGTGTGATTCACTATATCACAAATTTGAACCCTGCGTGCCAGTTTATATATATATATATATATATATATATATATATATATATATATATATGTGTGTGTGTGTGTGTGTGTGTGTGGTTTTTATGCATGCCTGGTAGTTGTGCAGAGTGATTACTCATTTGTTTACTTTACTGATGTTTTAAAAGTGCCAGTTCATGTTATTTGCAGATGAGATGAACTTCTTCGTCTGTAATCTTAACTTTGGTTAATCGTGCCCGTCTTGCATAATGAGAATTAATTGTTCATTACATTTCGTTACGCGTAATCGACCGAAACGCTGTGCATTGGTGGCTTTTGAAAGACTTCTCCATGAACTTGGCCGATAACGCGATTTCCACCGACAACCTTGTACGCATCATTCTTACGCAACACCAACTACAACGTGGCCTCATTTTTTTGCAGTGTCGTTCGGAATTTTGCGCCGCTTCTTTGTTGTGCCTTTATATTTAACTGCATAGGCTTGTACGCAACAATCGATCATTAAAGTTATCGATTCTTTGAGTAGTGGTAGTCTAGTAAACCATTGCTTCTTTGACATCTCGCGTAAGGGCAGAACTCGAAAATGCCTGTGATAGTTGAGTTTTTTACTCGTCTCCTCAACATGTCCATCGATATGCATTGTTTATTCTCATAAATAGTTTCTTCGTTGGCTTGATCAACGAGAAATTTATCGGAATCATGTTTGCGGACTTAAATGAAACACTTGCTGCTGTTCGTGCGATTGATTGAAAAGTGAGATTGGTGCTTATTTTAAGTCTGCATAGTGGATTTAAGTAGTTATTTTACGGCCTGCGTAATCTATAATCGCTTAATTGACAAAAGTGATTGGGCCTAGTGTGACGAGAAGTTCGAAAAGCCAAATAACATTGCATTTCGAAATTACTTTCTATGATAAGACTTGATTTCTACTCTATTGAAAGTGCGTAAACGTCTTTTTCTGGCGGTGACATTGAGGCACAGTTATCGTGATTGAAAAGTATATTCCTGATTTTTCCTTCTACACAAATCATGCGAATCGTAACTTTAGCTTCATTTGTCATTGTTTTCTTGTTGAACCAGTGCATTCAATCTGTTTTCGTTACCACAAAGGCAAAAATTTCAAATGTGGCAAACACTGAATCTGTTCGCCATACATAGTATTGGCGTGGGCCTGGCACTCCAGATAGACGGATATGGCCGCAATTGGCGTAAAACTAGACTTTGATTATTTGAAACAACTATTTTTTGTGGTAACCTCTGCTACCTTTGTGTAATATCAATAATTTCAAGAGCGACTGTAGAAAGTAGGCGAGATATTTAACGGAAATGTGTGTAGTCAATAGAAAGATTTTTATGCAGCCTTTGCAATGGTTCTTATCTCATGTTCGCAAACCTGATTTTAATATTAACTACACCGGTTTCTTGTATGATAATAAACTCAAAATGATACTCGTTTCTTAAAAAATTTTTTTCATATATTTTTTGGATTTAAAGAAGCATAACCTGTTTAGGCCTTCAACTTTTTTAATTAGTAATTTGCGCTCAACATGTTAACAAATTGAGAAACCGTATGCTCCCAATGCGGGAAGACGTATTTTTTCTTCATTCGAGTGACATTCACGTGTTTTGTTTCATTTATTTCGCTCACACACACACACACACTGGTATTTTCAACATTGGCATGGAAACAGTGCTCCTGTAACCGGTTTATTTCGAAAATTTTCTTTTGTGAATTATATCCTCCTTAAATCACACGTAATCCACACGCACGAACGCAACTCGTTTACTTTTCTATGTGCGCCCTCCCTATTCTTAGTGGAAATCAAATGCATTTTTTAAATTGTACGCGCCTAGAACAATTTCTCTGTATTCTGTTTGCACTGAATCATGTGTATCGTGTCTGCGATTTGTTTTCTGTTAATTTTAGTTTCAATATTGCTTAATGTGCATGATTTTCCGACTTTACCTCATTTTAACTTGCATAAAATATTTGCCTTTACGTATTGTTTTCCATTAGTTACTGCTGGAAGCAGGGCTTGAGACGACTGTATATAGGAAGCTTTTATCTGCGATAAAATCAATAAATAAATCAATAATTGGTATGTAGTTTAATACCAACGCAATCAGACGAAGCTGCCATGCTACGTTTACCTTCTATATATTTGCAGCAAGCCAATACGATTTTCATTATTATGGCATCGAGATGATAACTATGATAATGATAAATTTGACTTTGTTGTATATTGAACGTTTTGAGTTTTGTACCCGTTTATGCTTACAGGGAGGTACCGATTTTTATGATAAATAATAATAGAAGAAGGAATATCTAAATTTATCTGGACGAAAAAATTCAATTTCGATTATAGCTCTTTCTCACGAGTTGACGCAACGATTAAATTTCTGTCGATTCTCTGTCATTTTCAGTTCTTGTCAAAATTTGCATGTTGGACATCAGCAGTGGAATGTATTTGTGAAAATTTTTATTGACGCTCTGTTTTAAATGTGAAGTGATTTATTTTCAGAGCCTCTACTGTACTGATACATGTTCTTATACACAACATTTATTTATGTGTTTGTATATATATATATATATATATATATATATATATATATATATATATATATACTTACATTATACATATATTATTTTATTTTATTTTGTTGCATTAAAAAATTGAAGTATTCTTCATTGCAATTGGGGTTTTATTCTCTCGTTAAATAAATGGTAATCATTTTTAGTCCAAGAAGAGATAAGCCACGAATATATGGGACTGGTTAAATTCAACTGGATAGTATGTCGCAGTTCCAGTTTGGAAGTAGCTTGCATACCTAGCCTTGTAACAATGATGACTTACACGTATGACATATTTATCATGGTTGCGTTTTTACTGCTAAATGTTCTTCCGGATCGGCTGTAGGTCTAACGATCGGTTGGTACGGTATCAACAAGATCCTGTGGTACGTTTTTACTGGTATTATTTAAAAACGTAACTTTGTAATGAAGGCCAAGAACCAGATGTCCTAACCCATTCGAGAGAAGAGGTGATACTCGTTTGTGACATCATTGTGACTCGCGTTTAGCCTGAAAGCGTACGAATTTCGTTTGTCATCTACTTTTACTAATTTTTCTTTTCTTCTAAATGTAACAAGCATTCCGAACATTCACGGTCGTGTCTATCCCGCGTCAATCTGATCAATGTGTGACGTTCATTTAAACAAGATGAAAGTGGTATTAAGCAGTCGAAGAAGTATACAGCGTAAAAGAGGTATTCTAGAATTGGAACTTTCATAGTAAACAGTAAAGTATAGATAAATATGAATACGTGATATAAAAAAGTGAACACAAGTCTGGTTATGCCAAATTGAAAACTAATTGTGCGAAAATTTTTAGCAGAAGGTAATCGAACTGTACCAGCTCCTATTTTGGCAAAGAAACCATGAGTAAGTTTGCAGTCCTTAATGTGAACGGGACGAAACCTGTCTTGCTTGGATAATTGATGTGAGCAGAATGGTTGCTGATTCTGCTGTCCTATGAATGTCGTCCTCATCGAGGTGGGAACTGATTCCATCGCTCTTCAAGTAATTAGTCTCATCCTATGCCTGGTCAAAACCGTTTCCAAATGCCTACGATTTTCATCACATGAACGACTAAAAATTATTATGTCGTCTATATGCACCCTCGCAAATGGACAATTCTGAAGGATTTCTTCTGTCAAACGCTGGAATGTCCGGCTGGCATTTTTCAAACCAATAGGCATTCGAAGAAATTCATGCGACCCCCTTCTGGAAATTTGACTGTGGTGAGTGGTCTAGAACTTTCCTCCATCGGTATTTGATAGTACGCTTTCTGGAAATCTAAAGTTGAATAAACTTTATGCCCAATTATGTCTCGGAGCAGAGTACTCTGGTTAGGGAGAGGATAAGAATCATAAAAGTGTTTCCGTTTAAATTGACATTGATATACAATTCCAATTGACTACATGACTGCATTTCTATTGGTCTATTTCGAAATAATTATTTAAATTTACTGGTAACACAAATATAGTCATTTTCTAATTTTAATCAGTTCTCTAATCATCGATGGTATTTATTTATTTGAAAAAAACAGTTGCTTAATAATCAAAAGTTTGTACTAATTAATTTTTAGTTGTTCACATTTGTGATAAATATTCTTATTTATGTAATATTCTAATACTGTTCGTCAATCTGCCTCTTTTACTTGATGCATGATTTATCGAAGACTGTCAGAGAAAGACAGGCACCTGTATCTCTGCAGCACACTTTCACTGTATGGAATGAAGCTAGGTAGAGCAACTGCTTGCAAATTATTCAAATAAAGTTTGTGTACTTCAGATTAACACCAGTCATAGTTTATTCAACCAGTCGCACGGCATAGCAAACTTACCGTCGATCGCACGTACTGGCATGCGTTGGCATTACCTGGTCGTCAACGGAGCTCGACGTCAAACTGACCAGTGTGGATGGATGAAATTGTCTACCGGAAGCTTTTATAAAAAGAATAAATCTGATCAAAGGTGATATCAGATTTCCACGAATGGTAACTGAAATGACAATGTAGGGAGAGGTGGAGCAATTTATTTCAAACCAGATATAGACACCAGGGAAAAACGAATTATGGCTGCAAGTTAATTTTGATACAATAGTGACAGCAAATGATTATTTGCGTAGTTCGTTGCAACGGAAGCTAACTATAGTTAGTAAGCTACCAAGCTACTTAGAGATAATGAGCATTTTTACCAGAACCCGATACAAATTAGCTCTATTATTCTATTCTATTTTCACACGTAAGCAGGCGTCACTTGTCAATAACACTACTGTCCTCCTCTTCTTTAATATACAGTAAACACCATTAAAAACTGATAATTCACTGCCGCGTAATTGAAACATTTTCATAGCTGGGTTTTAGCTGAAGAAGATGACTAGGTCACTGATGCTTAGAGTGGACGATTAACATTAATCCGGTGTAGTCCGTTCTTTAGATTGTTTACCACCAAGAGCCGACGAATGCCATCACACATGAAAGTCTGCTTTTGCGAAGCTAGGGGGCCAAACTAATTTCTCGTGTGTTGCACACTTGCTCTTATTTAGAACTAAGTGTTGACAGCATGTTAGAACG